>JADLZN010007417.1:0-80603 GCA_018155175.1 Sinocyclocheilus anophthalmus | reverse complement strand
TGCATCTTCCAGTTCAATAACATAACGCATAATAGAAAAGTGCCATACTTACGACTTCCTTTTAAATGACACCAAACTAAATTGCCTAATTTAATGCAGCAGCAATCGTAATCCGGTAAAAAATAAAAAAATAAAATGATTCAAGTGACACAACTTTAATGTAAAATATACTAGTGATAGGATTTAGACCAGTCATCCAGTCCAGCCACGTTCAATTTCATCATCTCTCTTTGGATGCACTCCACTTTAGCTGAAACCTTACAATCAGCATCTAGCAGAGGCACTTCAGCTGATGACACCATAAAGCATCCAAACCCAACCTTTATACTGATGACATTTATATCCTCAGTACAGGTGTAGAAAAGCAGCATGAATTGGGCTGCCATTATTGATCAATTTGGTTTTGAAAAAGCTTTGAAATCTCATGACACAGAGACCTTCTTCCAACCTGGCATTTAATGTGTTCTCTTTTAAAATGTCCAAAACCTGATCTGAGTTCTCTGAGAGGTTTTTATAATGAGGCAGGTGTTCAGAATATGGCATTTGCTCTTACTGAATGCTTTCGCTTTGAGAGCAGCAGGACCACTGACATTTCTGAATGAAGAACTCCTGTCTCAAACACAGCAGGGCTTTGAGAAACTGTAGTTTTATTATAATTTAATACTTCCATGTAACAATTAGGTTCATTTTGAAACTATATAGAAATAATACGGTTTTACATTTCCATTGTGAGGGGCTGCTTGAATGAACACAGGATTCAACAATTTATAATATGAAAGAAAAAAAAATAATGGAATAGTATTCAAACACGAAATAAATGATTGGTACCATTTATTATTATTATTTATTTTTTTTTAAATTGCATACACGTGATGAAATATCCAGTCATATCAGTGGCATAGAGAAATCTATTTTATTCTTTATAATGGTGGTTGAGATCACATGATGAGCCACATACTACTCACTTTATCCTGTTAAATCAACAAATGCAAATATCTGAAGTACGTAAACCAGGATTATAAGTTTACTAAAACTAAACTTTTACAGTTTTCATTTTAATTCTAATACTTGTATGCGCACTACGTTTTTGTTAACAATAATAACACTGAAGTAATGGATGACTCTAGCCATGACAAACTAGTTGAGGGTGACACAATCATTACAGACTATAGTTTTCATAAAGACAGAAAGAGACTGTTTGACCAACAAGTAAAGCGACCAACCAACAATGCATCATTCCCATCCACACAAAGCAACACTGCGCTAATCACATCAGTAAATAAATCCATCATTGCTGAGCCTGGTCAGTAAACCTCTGTTGAGCTCAGTGGCTTCAGTGTGTGGCTTTGTTAGATCTCTGTGACTTTATCCTGAAGGATGAAAGGCTCTAAAGACTCACTTTACACTCACTGAGGGATCCAGAGTAAATGACAGGATGATCACTTCTGCTTATCCGTCCTGCATTTATCAGAGTCAGAGCTGAACAGCAACATGGCTTCTGTCACAGCTTGCTCTCTATGTTTCAGCTTGAACCTACAAAAAGAAAACACTGTAATTATTTATTTACTCATTATCATGTTGTTCCAAACTTTCTTTCTTCTGTGGAACAAATTCAAGATTGAAAAAGTAAGCAAAACCACTATAAAAGTCCAACAAAAATTATATTCCAAGCATATGATAGCTTTGAGGAACGCTTCAAAATGTCAGTTTTTACACACTGGTAATCTGTATCTTAAGCCTTCTATACAATGCATGGTTTGCGGCTGTCCCAGACGAAAGATTGGCATAGTAAAACAGTCGTGGCTTTAAACGGTGGTCGTGTTGGACAGTGAGAGAGGTTCAAAGATGGCGGTTGTCAAGGTCTTGCGACCAAAGATAGCCTAAGATAATTTTCTAACAGTGTCAGAAATTCAGCATGATCATCGCAGAGTGTGTTTGCTGTTACGACCCACGTTTACTGACCAGCCAATAAAAATGTGACACAGTGCTAATACATAAAAACTATTACTCAGCTTTTATCTTTTTCTCTTTCGCCACTTCCACTTGTTTTCAGCACACATAAAAACTACAACTGCCAAACTTTGATTCATCATTCTCTTTCGATGTGTACCACTAGAAACAGGGGATGACGTTATATTTTCTATGTAACTTGCATGTAGCTAGCAATCCATAGGTGTCATCATCATCAAGGTCTGCGCATACCCTGTCTTACCCAAGTGTATCAGATCAATGTCGCACAGTGTGATTGGCAAAAATTATTATAGGTTGCTAAAATCGATACAGGTGTGAAGTTGCTTTACCTGAAATCGAGTGCAAATTATTCTTAAGGTACGTAGGGTGACCATACGTGCCATTTTCCCCGGACGCGTCCTTGCCAGGATTTATTTTGGCTTTTGTTTTCATGCTTGCTGAAGGTAATGCTCGAAAAGTAGTTTGACCAATAACATACAAGCATTGTACATAATGGACCAATCACGGCGTGTGAGAAGGTGGAATCTACGGTCAAAGCGATGCAATTCCGGTACATAGGATGTGTGTCGCCTTAAAAGAGCATGGCTCAGATCGATCAGGTTTGACATCAAAGTACCTCGAGGAGCATTTTGAAGCATAGGAAAGTTGTCTGGTCTTTTGTGTCATACACGATTGGTTGCACAGCAAACAAAGCCAAAACCCTAGTATTTTAGGCAAATATCGAAATCCTGCCAGGAAAGTCCTGGGCAAGGGCACGTATGGTCACCCCTAGGGTAACAAGTGGACTTGTAAGCCGAAGTCTTTTGTCTTTCCCATTGTCTCTCCTAAACATCTGTTCTCGGGAATTGTAAGTGTACGTCGAGCGGAGTTAAAACAAGAGAGCATGCTTTACGGAACAACAACTAAAAGTGTAGTAGTAGCCACAGTCAGAAGCATGGACGGCAAGCTTGGCTTGGCGGTGCACCGGAAGGAGCCAGCGGCTGTTTTGTTTGTTTGATAGGGTATTTCAATGGAGGAGAGGTTCAACTGACGAACAGCTTTTGAGGAAAAAAAAAGCTCATAATTTAATGAATGAAAGCCTATCGGTAATCTGTAAACAGTTTTAACCTACAATGTTGGATTGGAAACCTTTTTAGAAGTTTACACCGAAAGTTTGTTAATGAGAGAAGTCCCAGACTTTTGGTGACCGGTGGATACTACTTAGGCACTCTCTCATTCTATGGTGTCTGTAATGAGCCCTTGAGTGTACGCCAAACTCTGCCGGAAATTAAATGATTTCAAGGCCGTGTAATGTATATATAGTTATATGATAGTAGATATGTGGTATGTATTTACTATAGTGAATTCCACTCCTTAAAAAGTTCAAAAACACAAACCTGCAGAGTACTTTAAAGAGATGTTCACCAAACATTGTTTTGTATAGGACGAATACAACCGGAGTTATATTTAAAAAATGTCCTGGCCCTTCCAAGCTTTATAATGTCAGTGAATAGTGGTCGAGATTGTGAAGCCCAAAAAAGTGCACCCATCCATCATAAAAAGCGCTAAACACAGGGTTAATAGAGGGACTTCCAGACTTGAAGTGATGCATTTGCTGTAAGAAAAATATCATATAAAACTTTTCATAACTCGTAAATCTTTAGCTTGTAAATGCCGTACACACATTCACACGAGAGTGGCATCCAAGCTGGCATGACATAGGAGGTAGGGAGTGTAAGCTCGACGAGCTGATGCTAGTCTCGCCGAGCCCAAGTTTGGCGCTTACAGTAAGGAAAACCGAGTCTCTTTAGCTTATATCGAAATACCTCCGAAGTTTTTTCTTTACAATCCTCAATTTTGTACTTCTAATTCAGGAGCAGTGTTTGTTTTGCTTCTCTTGAGTTCCAACGTTCGTCACACTCATCGAAGTGATGCTCACCTACATCATAAGTTGCGGAAACGTGACTCTCTTGTGAACGCGTATATGACAGTTAGCGGAAGCTAGAGATAAAAGGTTTATAAAGTTGTAAATATGGATATTTTCCTTACAAAAATGCATTGCTGTTTGAAATCACTGATCTCACAGAATTCCGTGTAATGACCACGGACCATGACATCCGAATCCGTGGTGGCATCACGGAATCGCCGAAAATTCCGTGATGGGCTCACAGAAGTGATACCAATGTAAGTCAGTGACAGGCATCAGCCGTGGTCCACGCACGGATAACCGGATTCAAATATAACTGCATCGGAGTCATTCTTTTTACGTGGTCCACACACGGATCCACTGGTTCAACACCAGCGCTGCCTCAATTGACATCATTTTCTAATTTGGAAACGTAAGCCTATCACTTTAAATATTCTGGGCTCTTTTAGACCTACTTCAAAAATACTTCACGTGAAATATTTTTTCACCATGCCCAAAGCATTGTTCTGTAGTGGTTTGAGCGCTAACTTCCTCTGATCGGCTCAAGTTCCGTGACGGTATCACGGAATCTTCCGTGGTCACCAGTTTCACCCTCACTGCAAAATGAGTTTGTTCGTTTTGACACTTGAAGTCTTCAAGACGGTGTCTGCGATGGCAATTAATCTGTCAACCTCTCATCTACCCCTGTTTTCATATAATTCAGTTTGATCAGTTTGTAGCCTATTGCTTATTGTGAATTTCTGTTGCGGCACCACGGAGTCTTCCGTGGTAGACACACGGACAACCTCAGGTCTCACGCAGTGGCTTGTAGCTACCCTATTGTTGTTTCATTTAAAATAATTTGGCCTGAGCTTCATCTGTCATTCATCAATCGAAATTGATGGGCCTACAAGACCGAAAATTCTATGAGGGATGTAGGCTAGCCTATAATGCAAATGTGAGTAGCCTATAGGCTCATGGTCTTCACACCGATTAACTGTTTCAAACAGATCATGCAGATTGGTAGGCCTATTTTGGTTATTTTCATCATCGTCATTTGTTATTCTTATTATTAGGCTAAGACACATGACCATTTTCTTGACCAAGACTTCCAGAACAATTTTCACCATGCCTTTAATGTTGACCACATAGGCTATTGATTACAATCTGTTGCATAGGCTACCCGACATCCCGTGATGGGACCACGGAATTTAAGAGCTTTCATTTGGAAACTTAAACTCTTTTTGAGTTAGGCTACAATAGCAATTTGATAGTAGCGTTAGGCGTAACCTGATATTTTGTCCTAACATTAATTCTGATAATGGTTGTAGGCCTATAATTTTGAGTCAATAACTGAAACCCGTGATCGGACCACGGTGGCCTATCCGTGGGCAACACACAGATTGTCAGGTCTGGTTAATGGGCCTCAATCAGAAACTCTCAAATGTAGCCTATTAGACTATTAGAAAGTCTAATAGTCAACTTTGTTACAATGTCAATGTCATTTGTCATTTTGTTTTGCAAAATATATAAAAAAAGAATATATATTTATTGACGGATAGTTGGCCAGGGAACCGTGACGAGTCCACAGATATGCACGCGCCCTAACCCTCCAGCCAGTAGTCCAAACAATATTTGGACTAATTTACACATTATTATTACTGTTTATTGGAAATTGACAGATAGGCCTATATAAACAACAAAGAAAGAAAACCAGATAAAGACTCAATAAATTAATATTAAATCGGAAGAGCCTGTTGCCATGACGGCGACACGTCACACTTTCTCACGCGCATCCCAGAACTTTGCGCTTTTTCCAGTCATTGCGAGGATCAGCGTCCACAGATCGCTAGGTATCTCAAGCCTGTGTTATTGATTTCTTCACACCACCTTGTTTATTCCCGCACAGCGCCAAACGACGTTGCTGTCACAACCTAATATGTTTGCACCAGTGTCGGTTTCATCCTGGGGAGTCTGTTAGTTGCAATGATGCAAACTTTGTCTCCGAAATTCATGTTAGCCATAGGCAACTCTGCTCTAGTGTAGGAATTATCCAGCTAATCTAGCAGGTTTGGGTTATCAAAACAGCAGCCTACTTTTAGACAGTCAGGATTATGTTTGAAATATAGTGCGTAGGTATCGAAATGCAGTTGCTCTGTGTTTGTGCAATATGTGTAGGCTAAATTTACGTGTAGCTTGTTAATGAGCGCCTTGAATAGGCTAGATTGCAAAAACAAGTTAAACCAAAGCATAATAAAGAACAATCCAGAAGCATGTTAATTGCCCTAACATTAAAGAACTAGGCTTGTTGGTTTGGCAACCCAAGCTCATGCAGTGTTGGCTCAGCTGTAATTGTTATTTACCATCATCATTTCTGTGAACTAATTTGGTAATGTTATTTTGTGTCATATGTAATCCTATTTATGTATTTTTTTGTCTGCCCTGCAGATTAATTGTGAGGCACCCAATATTTCTCAGAGGCCTGACTATTACTTTGTCATCTTTATTTTCTGCCTTTTTAATATTTTCTTCATCCCAACATTTCAGTAAGTATCCAAGGATAAAAGTTATTTTCTTCACTGTACAAACCAAATCCCAGTCTTCAAAAGGTTATTTAAAGGCACCATAGGGTATATTGGCTGGACAAGCACATTTCTGCACATATCTGTTGCTAAACACATGTAGATGTCCAATTAGCATTAGGGGAGTAACTACTAACCAATTCAAGTTTGATGTAGGCACAGCAAGTCACAAAACGATTATACCAGATTCTGTGGATTAGTCACATATGTGTTTCGACAAAAGTTAGTCAGTTATCAGATTAGTGTATGTTACAACACCGTTAAAAGATTGACACCATTGTTATATAGGTGAAATGTCTTAGCAATTAAGTTTTTTCATATATTTTTTTACAATGATAACAGAAGTAATACATTCTTCTTTCTGGTTTACAGCATCACCATACCATGTCGAAGAGGGGAGGGGGGCTGAAGAAAACTTGCCCTGCTTGTGAGGAGAAGATTTTTAATGGATTTAAAATGTGCCCTAACTGCAAGGCCCCACAGCCTAAAAATCTTAGATTAAAAAAAAAATCGAAAAATTTGAACAAAAAAAAGACACATGGGTAGCGAACAACAAAAGAAATCAGGTGATCTCCCACTTACTGGATGATGCAGTCATTTTGGTAAGTAACTTGTATTGTGCTATGTCACCATAGTAGAAATGATCTTATCAAAATGACATAGGTCCTGGTGGCATGCAGTGATTTTGGGGTCTTTGAAATGCATGTATTTTTTCAAATGGCAGGTTAGTGTTTCTTAATTGGTGGTTCACAATGCTATCACTATGCGGGTTAGTAGCAGTTTTACACACCTTTCAGGTTATATATTTGACTTTCTGATTCTGAGACAAGATTATGCATCATATTTATGGAGGCTATTTATTCAACAGTTTCAGCATCTTAACTTTACCCTATTATCATTGAAAAACGTTGCAAACATAGACCAGAGACTCTCAGGATCAGGTCATAGCCTGCAGTACTGTTGCTCTTCATATCAAGAACAGTTGACTTTTCCCTTGTGAGCGGCTCGCACAAGTGCCAGTATGTTAGCACATGGCGTCCAGTTGACATCAAATCTTGTGGGCGATGTGACATGTGAACTGAACTTGGCCAATAAGACAGAGGTGCATTAGACAGCAGACCAGCAGAAATCTTATTGTGCTACCATCTGACCATGTCAGTGAGTGAGCATTCACTGTCCACTGCTCTGTCATTGTGTTTTGTCAATATACTGTCTTCTCTTGTGATTTGTCAAATAAGTACAGTCTGCTTTGATCCTAAGATTTTCATGTTGACCTGTATTTGTGTCCCAGCTTTGTGATATGCACACAAAGATCCATACACACCACACCAAAGCACTTGTAATTGTTTTTAATGTTTTTTTTCAGATAGAGAAGCTACATGCAGTTGGCTGGAGGCCTTTGCTCCTGCTTGAATACCCCCACAAGGAGGCAAAACTGATTTTGCCTAAAGATCTGGCATTGGGCACAAATGCACAAACGTGCGTGAAAAACATCCACGAGATCTTTAATTATGTGAAGGGAGGGACTATGTTAACATAGCTTACAAACTCATTTCAATCATTTTTATATTATTATTATAGGGTAGTGGTGGGAGCAATGGTTTGGAAATATGAGGCAGATATGCTTCTCCGGTATGAGGATGGGGATGTGTTATTTGCATTACCTTGAACATTTTGAACCTAATGGCTATTGTACATTTTTGTGGTTGTAATGTTCTAGGAATACAAACCAGGCCACAGAAGTAGACCAGACACTGAGGAAGCTCATGTCATTCTGCATTAAGAGACATTGGTCAACCCTTCAACAGCAGAACAAGGTGTGTTTGGCCCGGATTTGGCACCTCCGCTTTATGTTGTTCCCCTTGAGATCTTTGTGAGAATGTGGTTTAGCGGGGGGTCTCTATTTTCTTTACAGTTATCTACACTTTTATGAGAGACAACACCATCTCTCCACTCATCCTCAGATTCGACAGCTGCAGCGTGTCTGGACCAGGGGGCTGGGACTATGGACGGTCCAGAATGCGATCTCAGCCTTCTTCCTACAGGACAAGGTGTTTAACTCTTCAGCTTTATTTGTGCTCTTCATGTCCTTGTGAGATGTCCTTTACCAGCAGATCTCTATTTTGAACAGTGACCGTATTCACAAAGACTTTTATCTTAGCGTTAAGAGAACTCCTAAATCACACTCAAAGTTCCTAACTAAGAGTTCTCTCTTAAAACCTATTGACAAAGCAGCTGAGACCTACTTTTAGTAAGGAAAAATTACTTCTAGGATATGATAAAAGTTCCTTTGCTATGGTTGATGTCTGTTGTCATGTACAAGCCTGCTTGCAGTTACCTCTGTGATTGGTTGATAGGGGTGGCATGGTACATGTATTCGTATTGAACCGTCACGGGAGGGGGGTCACGGTTCGTTACGTGCATTTTCATGGAGAATACATGGTACAACATATAAAATTTGATATTGAACTCAAAGCGGAACTCGACGGCATCACCCAGAAATGCCTATCACTGAAATTAGACCAAAGAAAAGTGTCTAGTTAGGCCTACTTCTCCCCACCGTACTTCACCAACCATTAGACACAAACTTGATCTACACTCACCACTGATAGTGTGGACAAACTCGTTTTTTTAAGAAAAACTTAAAAATAGAATAAAGCTTGAGTACTTTTGAGAGGTGCATGCCTAATATTGCAAAATGTTAATGTGGTTGTCCTCCAAAGCACAAAATTGTGTTTGATTTGTAGATGTGCTAGCCAAGTAGTATATTGCCTTTCTTTTGCATCTGGTAGGCTGAAATGATTGAAATAAACTTTTATTTGAGCGTTTTCATTGCAAACAAGATGCATTTAAATTTTACATTTAAACCTTGTGTGATTTTCTTTTTCATCAGCCACCATATATGTATGATCTGTACTTTACTCTGAGCTTTACTCTTTAGTTTGCACTTTGATAAAATGAGAGAATGTCATTTTTAGTTTTCTTGCCAATTGTGTCGGTTCTCATTTGTTTACCTTTAAAGACAGCCTTTTTTGTTATGCGTTTTTTTACCATACATTGTACCGACGAAAATGTATCGAACCGTGGGGTCTGAACCGAGGTACGTACCGACTGGATTGGTGTACCCGTGCACACCTATCGGGTGATAAGCGACATTCTGTAGGGTATGCATGTATGCGATGTGATTGCCCATGGTGGGGTGTGGACAGCGCTGGATGAACATTTACATTTCGTCTTTGCAGACGCTTTCACAAAGCGACTTACAATTGGGGGTACATAAGGATTTATTCTTAAAGAGTGCAAACAGGGACCACAGGAAGTGTCTTGTATTACCAAGTTTCACGGCATGATTAAATAAGTACAAGCAGAAAGAGAAGAAATCAATAAAAAACGGGGGAAGGGGGGGGGTGGGGGGCTAGAATTTTTTTTTTAAGATGAATTCAGTAGCTTTTAAAAGGGATGAGTTTTAGCTGTCGTGAAAATTGTCAGGGCATTTCAGCATTGCTAAAAAAAAGGGTGGAAGATCGTTCCACCAGAGGATGGGGAAAACGAAGTTCTGACCGTGATTTGAGCCTCTCTGATGAGGGTCCCCGAGGCGTCGTCACTAGCGGATCTCAGGTTTGGAGGGATATTGTCGGAAAATTTTGTTCGTAAACAAGTGAGTGGAAAGTACGGGGGTGCTGAGCTGGGCTGTTGTAGTGCAAGCATCAATGTCTTGACATTGATTGGGCGGTCAACGGTAGCAGTGCAAGGAGATAACGAAGCGGTTGACATGGGCCTTTTTGGGCTCGTTTTGAAGACCAGCGTGCCGATGCATTCTGAATCATTTGCTAGAGGTAGATGTGCTGATGGAGTGCAGCCAGAAAACGAGATTGCAGTAGTCTCCCGCCTAGAGATGACAGGGCCTGGACAAGAAGTTGTGCAGCGTGCTCCATTAGAAAGGGCCTGATCTTTCTAATGCTGTGCAATGCAAACCTGCAAGATCGAACAGTCTTTGCAGTGTAGTCTTTGAAGGTCAGCTGGTCATCAAAGGGTACCCAAGATTGACCGAGTTGATGGGGTAAGTAGAAAAAACTAGCTGGATTGAAAAAGCATGCGGAGGTGGTTGAGGGCGGGAAGAAAGCGCTCAGTCTGGGCAAGGTGAGCTGTTAGGGGAATTCGTTAATCCATGGAGATGTCCGCAGGCAGCGAGATGTGCAGTACCATTGGAATCATCTGATGACATGAAAGCGATAGAGTGTGTGTATCCGCAATTATAGAAGTGGTGGAGGGGGACAGAGGAGAGAATTGAAAGTTTTGAAGAGATTATGTGTGTCTGGAGCGCTGTTGACAGATGACAGGCTACAAATGAAATGGTAATGGAATACACTGCAGATAAACAAAATATCTGTGCACTGATTTTTAAATGCATCCATGATAACATGTTTGCACAAATAGAAAGTAGGCTACTTTAATTTGATTATGATTAAAGACGATGTTTTATGAATTGGTCTCAGAGTGTGAGGAGTCCTTTGGATTACCTCTAAGTTATCCCAGACAGGTGCTGCTTTTAGCTCAAAATATTCTCCTAAATTGGCCTGTTATGAGCTACTTTTAGCCCTAGGGTTCTTTGTGTATACAGACCCTGATTGTATATTATGTAATCTGTGTACACTTTTGAGAGACAACACTTACTCGCCACTCATCCTCAGATTTGACAGCCACCACGTGTCTGGACCAGGAGGTTGGGACTACGGACAGTCCAGAATCAAATCTTATCCCTCTTCCTACAGGACAAGGTGTTGAAGTGTACAGGACTTCTTACCATAGCCTTGTTATTCCAGCTCACCGTATGTTGTCAGTAGGAAGAAGAACGAGAAAATGTGGTATAAAATAGACCAAATAGTGAACGCCAGTTGCCTCTCAAATTTTTCTTCCCAACTAAGCACTTGATGAGCTGAAACACAGGGATAGGTTCAAGGTCTTTTTCCAGCCTCTCTTTGACCTAATTGTTATTATGAGACAACCCATCCTCCACGCATCCAAGATCACAGCACCACGGTTTAGGACCAGGAGGATGGACTACAGTCGATCCAGAACAGAATTTAACCTTCTACAGGACATAGGTGTTAAGCTCTTCCGCTTTTGTTGTGGTTCTTTATCTTTTCAAGAATAGGCTGGCATTCACTTCTATATTACTGAACCAAGTCTATGTCTATTAGGGACAAGGACATACTGGGAGAAGACAGGTGATGAATTAACTGTGACACCGCTAATATTCTCGCCCTCTTTTACAGTATCAACACAGAGTATGAATTGCTTCGTCATGCAGTCTTCCTATATTTATGGTTTAGTTAATGTTTGGACATAACGTGTATGCATAGTGTATATAGATGCCATTTAACAGTACCCGAAAAGTGCGAGTAAGCCATACCCAAATATTTATTCTTATGTGTGTTTGTTTTTAAGTTATTTCTTTTTTCTTTGCATTTGGATTGTTCTTCTTCACTACTGTATGTTAGTATCTACACAGGTGAAATAAACCAGAAAGATTGCCCCAACAACAAATGGAGGGTGACCCATACAAGGCATAACCGGACAAGGCAGAGAAAGGTAGGACGCAGAGCTTCATTTCTGTGACAGTGCTCTAGTACAGACAATAGCCTCCCAGCAATCAGAATAGGCCCATACTGCTGGGGAATATTCCTGTTACATCTTTAACGTATTCGAATAAATCTGCCAATCCAGTTGTGTGTATAAAAACTTAAAGCATGAGCTGACGAGGCAAAACCATCTTTTTTCAGCAGCCCTAAAGGCATTTCTATTATCACATTAAAACCAAGTAGTTGACACAGCTCAAAACATCAAGCAATGATTAGACACTATATTTAACACACAAAGTATTTGTAAAACAGGAATCAAGAATAACTCAGGACAAAAAGCCTAACTAAGTTCTTGGGGTCAGTAGGAGCTTTCAGGCACAATAGTTCTATGAACACGGTTCTTGGAACCAATGCCTTGGAAGGATACCCCAGTTACAGTTCCATTGTGTAGTCTGGGTAGTTTGTACAATTTGTTGCAATTATTTGAAAACCACACTAAAGTTAGTAAGAAATTAGGATGTTTTAGGAGAGGGCAACTAGATTTTATTGGTATAAAATTGGTATCTCTCAAACAATCGTGCATTGCTTAAAAAGACACAATAAGATTGCAAATTAAATAATGGATATCATTACAAAATTGATCACCTATCATTTAATGTTGTCACTCATTCAATGAGTGTTCAAGTTAAAGGTACGTTGTAAATGTGTGTGCAGTATTTCTTGTGAGTAACACATTTTCCATGTCTTTTTTTGCCTTTCACAGGGAAAGACTGAACACCTGTATGATTGGATGCCCTCCCTGTGAGCTATGGTGAGTTAATTATCCTTGGTTATTCAAAATAAAATTGTAGCGTTCCTGCAGGAAAGGGGGGGGGTGGGCACTGACTGGGGCCCTCAGAAACCACTTAGTATTATGTTTTTACGTTAAAACCTTGCATTGAACAGACAAAAGCTGCCCAACATACAACAGACACAGTATACCCTTTATCATATTGGATGTGCACAGTATGGGTTTGAGTAAAGTTATAAAATATTGTTCATAACCTATCCTGTACACCGTACCATTATTGACTTTATACAGCTGTTTGGTCCCCTTTAATGACCTTATGCATTTCCCACTGGACAAATCAGGCCATATCACATTGCATTATCAATGTTTTCCAGTCTTTGTAATCTACTTTCTATAATGCTATCATATTTAGCATTATATACAGTAACTCTGTAATTTGAACCATGTCTTTTTCTCAATAATTCTGAAGTAGTAGTGTAGTGACTTGAGATTTTGATGCTGGAACGTTTTGTAAATTTCTTAATTCTGTCTTGAGTTTCAATCTAAAAGCGTAGTGTAAATATAACAGCTTTGAATGTGAAGTCATTATTCATTACTTTTTCACTAATCATCTATCTCTTGTCTTTTTTTCCCAGTGGGAAAACGTGGTCTCCAACCTGGGAGGCTGCTTGATACTTTCAGAAACGCATTTACTCACTCCAGCTCTGCCAAATCCTAGCATGATCCTCATGTTCAAAGAGGGCCGTGTCTCTATCTCACATGTTCTCTCTTGCTCTCAGAACGCTTTCAGACACGCACACTCATACTGACACAAATACAGTGTTGAATTTTGATGTTTATTTTAACTTGTTAAGTATGTCTTATTTTAATAAAGATTTGTCTTTACTAAGCTTTCCCATTAGTTTGTCATGTCTGTAACATCACTCAAGTGATATCAAGTAGAGTTTGAGTTGTCTTTTGTAATTGTATGATGTAAGTAATAAAGACTTGAATGGTTCTCTCCGTCGGGCACGCTAACTATCTTGTTTTCTCAGCCCGTCCCTTACTCACGATTTTCCGCATCCTTTTCGTTATTGATCTTTTAGCCAATCCCTTGTGGCCCTAGTATTCTCCCTATCCTGCATAATACTTCTAAGGACTTGAGCTTGCCCTCTTTGGGATCTATGTTCACACCCTATGGTGCTCCTCGGCATGTAGTCTTACCCAATCTATGAACCCATTCCCGTCACTATTTCTTTGCCTACTTTTATTGGCATTTTATTGTACTATCTCCTATGGTCATTATTTAGTTAATGTTTTGTATAAGTCTCTGCGTAGTCAGGTCACATCGGACCGCCTTTCTGACAGGTTGACGCTGCAGCTCCTGCGAGGGCGGGGTGGTGTTTGCTTCTGTCTGTATGCTGCAAGGTGCATATGGCCCGTCACCAATTACTACTGAACTGTGCAGGACCAATTTTGGGTTTCTCTATACTACCCACACGCCGGCTGCATCTGTGTTTAGCAACCCATCTTGTCGGCGTATATAGTGCGCCCGTGTGCGTCAGCCAGGGTTCGAACGCTCGAATATCGGGGAAAGCTTACGTATTTTGTGCAGTGTTCCAATGTGTGAGTCGGGTATTATTCCAATAGTCCTTAGATATAATTGCTGCACGCTCACATACCCCCCCAAGAGCTTGGAGGTACTTTAGCTTCCTCCTTCAATGTTGTCGTGTTACTCTCTGGTATTCTGGGCTATCGCCTGCAGATTCTCCTCTCTCCACCTATGTCCCCCAATAAATGACAAGCCTTTTGTCTATCTTTATCTTAGTGCGTGTACGATTTATTTAACACAAACAACATTGTTGGTTGATTAACTAGTCGCAGTCAACACGCCACAAGAGAAAGAACTTGATATGGATAAAAGCGTCTACTAAATGATTAAATGTAGATGTTAATTTGCCTGAATCTGTATAGAATTGGGGAGCTTTGTAGCCATATTGGGAATGTATTTTTTAGACATTTAATTTTGTATGTAAACCCATGTGTTAATAAAAAGTAATGAGTGTTTCAATAAAGCTATGTAGTACTGTATTGTTTCTGTCTTATTGCTAAATATATATTTTATATGCATCAATATATGGCTATATATGGTTCATGCATATATTGCAGAATATTGAAAAAATTAAGGACTAGAGTCCCATATATCAAAATATATTGTTTCATATATCACATTATGTCTTCCAATATATCCATGTATATATTTTTGTTTCGTAAGGGAAATCTGGAGGTCTGGAAGTTTCTGGTATAGTCAGTACTGGAACTCCTTTTCATTTCATTCCTTCCCCTTGCTGTCAAAGACTTTGGTACCCACTCAGTGTAGGCTATAAGGTATCTTTCAAGTCCCCGCCAGTCTTCATTGTGGTAGCAATGGTTACAATGCAGCAGAGTCTGTGCTGTCAGGTAACAGAGGTTCACTTCACTTTATTGTCCCAAAGGGGAACTCAGGGCAGATTTTGCTGTCAAGTAAAAAAGGACAGTGCAATCACACTATAGACATCAATGCTTGACAGACAATGACACAGATTAACTATTGTACGTCATCTTTCTAAGACTGGTCCTGTTTCGTAGGCCCAGGTATAGAGGTATTGTGTAGGGGGACACTCTTAAGTACTCATCTATTCAGCAGCAACATGGAAACAAGACAAAGCACAAATTACAAATGAATCTTCCTACTAATAAAGCTAACTTTAAGAGACTACAGGTGAATACCCTCTAGATGTGATGATTATGGATTATATCCTCCATCCATACATTTGGCTACAAATACATATGCAGTTGGTTTATATGAAACATGCACTGATAGTCACATCACACACTAATATTAATTTGTTGAATAGGCATGTTAGCTAATGCCAACCATTATGGCCAGATTCTGCCTTATATGGACAGTACTGTATGTCCTTTACAGTGACTTCCTGATTCTTATTCATCCTTCCTACAGTGTCTTGTCCCTTCAGTTTCTCTATCATAGTGGTAATTATAACTGGACTGTGTAAACTTGTCAGTCACTGGTAAAACTGAATGTCCCTTTAATGTTGACAGAGGAGTATAACACGAATAGGCAAACAATCCTGTATCAAATGGCTTTTTTTTGGCTTTCTCTGCCTTTCTTTTCATGTTTTGCCCTTTCCTGTACAGTGCCTCGGTGTTTGCTGACCAGTCCAGTTTATTGTCCAGATATAGCCCCAGATATTTGTATGGCCTAACCATCTCCACATTTACCCCCTCAATGGAGACTGGTAGCAGAGGGGGGCTAGACCGCCTGAAATCCACCACCATCTCTTTAGTCTTAGTGGTGTTCAGCTGCAGGTGGTTTGAAGGTGTTTCTATTCCTCTAGAAGTTCAGTATCAGGTGCTATATTGATGTTCATGGCTTGCAGGCTGGAGAACACTGAACATGCATGCATAGGTGTTACTTGACTCCAAATGTAGCAAAGTAGAGTGAACAGCCAGGCTTATGGCATCTTCCACAGCCTGGTAAGCAAACTGATAGGGATCCATCAGTGATGATACAATGGTTTGTATCATCACTGCATGGAATGGAATGCAGGCCCATCAAGTGAATAAAAAATGATTGTGTAACCCTCTTCGTTGGTGTGCTCCCCCAAGCGGGAGAACACATTACATCTTCCCTACAATTGTATCCAAATCAAGTTAAATCAGAATCAACTTGGAGTTGGAGCTTATCATAGTGTCTGATGTTTTGATAGCTTTTGCAGATACCGTCCATTTTCTGAAAACAGGACGGTGTCTGGCAGGTAGGCCTACTCAAAGATGAGTTAGTCAATTGGTAAATAAACGGAGCAATGCACAGGGATAAGGGATATATGAGGCTGTGAAAAGACTGGTGGTAGACATCTGGCATGTAGCTTTATTATACTTTCAGTCACCAGCTAAGACCTTGCTATCCTGTTTCCAACTCTGAACTTGTCAGCACACTTAACATGTTCAGATTTTTTTAATAGGAAGTTAAATACTAGCCTGGTTTTCACAGGCTAGTTAATCACGGCCAAGTGACACCAGGTCCCCTGGACAATGACTGATTTCTGTTGAGATTTTCACCAGTTCCACTTCAGCATCCTGAACAGTTTAGGAGTTTTTGTATGTGACAATATACTGTAAAATGTAGATTTTCAATTAAGACAACTGGACAGTTGTGCAGTTTATGCACTTTAATTGAAATCTCAGATAATTTACATTTTCAAATTCACGTTCAAGTTTATTGTAGCCGTTTCATAAGTTGATAGGAATCTGTCTTGGTGTGCTCACATCAACACATACAACACAAGAAAATGCAACAGAGCAAACCTATAAACGTAACAGAGTATCAGAGTACATGAGCCCTGTACTGTCCTAAGTGCTGGAGTTGAAGAGGAACAGTTCAGAATACAAAAAAAACAGGCCATAGTGCAGAGGGCCAATCTGTTCAGTAGATATTGCACTGGCATTGTGTATACATTCATGATTTTAGTACATTAACTTGCAGTGCAAAATAATTTCACATGTAATGACATATAATGTTGATAAACTGAATTACCATAGTTTCAGGTATTTACATGTCTGATAGCCTGGGGGTAGGTACTATCTCTGAATGATAATGTTCTGCTAGTGATGCTTTTGTCTGATGTGTGAAGAATGAAGAGGTGATATGCTTGGTTGGACAGGTCAGTGATGATGCCTTCATGTTTATTCTGGAGAATAAAAAGATAATAACTCATGTCCACATGTATAAGAGTAAATTCACTCTTCAACACATACAGTCATGTCCAACGTATACAGTTAAAGCAAATGTGCTGAAAGGTCCAAATAGTACATTGGTAGGACTAAAGTGCTATTTAGTGTAAAGTGCTTCATAGTGGTTGTTGCATGTTAGTGATGAGTTGCATTTGGTGGGTGTTAGACTTCAGTGTGGTAATGGCTTTGGGAAAGAAACTGTTCATGAATCTTATAGTGCATGTTTTCATTGACCTGTAGTGTTTTCTGGAGGGCATTAGTTCAAAAAGTTGGTGGGCAGTATGGGTTGGATCCTTGAGGATGCTGTGTGTCTTTTGCAGGCAATGTGAGGTGAAGATGTCATCCAGGGCAGGAAACTGTTGATTTATGATGTTCTGTGCAGTCTGTACAACTCTCTGCAGGGACAATGATGATGATGAGAATTTAAAAACAAAACAGAGTGGTCTCCTTCCTAATCTCCTTCCTCTGACTCCGGACTACTGAGGTCATACTCGTCGTTATCAGTGTCTGTCCTGCATTCTGAGTCCTTTATCTGGAGATCATCAACTATAGCGCGATATGTGCTTACGGCTTCTTGACATAACCTCTCCAATGCAGAAGACCGTCGCATGAGGACACTTTTCCAACCCTCTGCAGCGTCCTCCGACATGTCACCAAAATCTGTATTAAAATGGAAATGATTATGCATCACATAGCAGGAGGGTTAATTTTTTTTCCAAACATAATTACAAATATTAAATTCCAAAATCATAGTATGTAGAGCGACATATAACAGAAAGATGTTACTAATTGTCTTGTTTTTTTATGTTTGTTGCATGGAAAACATACATACTTTAGTGAGGAAATAAATGTTCAGAATTTGACATACTGCCCATTCTGATGTTCTTTTTGCGCTTCTCTACTCCCTTTATCTCCTTCTGGAGAGACTTGATGTGCTGGGACATCTCTTTGACCAGGATGCTCTGCTCCTCCTCAAGGCGTTTAAGTAGCATAATTTGGTCAAAAACTGACCGTTTTAACCTGAAGGAGTGGCCTTTAAGTAGAGGAAAGTGATGGAAACATGAAAAAGTGATTTTGTATTCATAATTATGTTACAAACCCAAAAACATACCCACACACACTGAATTTCTTTTCATTGTTACACCATAGGCAGGTGGGAATACATTTTAGAGAACATGCCAAGACAGGCTACCATACCATCTTCAAGTCTCTCCCAAGGCAGGATGTAGTCTTCTGTCAAACTACAGGCCAACTCTTCATCAATCTTATCCTCTTCAGTTGAATTGTACTGCAAGATCTTTTCTCTTAGTTTTTTCTTTAAATCTCTTATTTTCTTTCTCTTCCTTTGCCTTGTCTGGTTGCTATCTGCAAAGTGAAACAAGAAAACAGTGATGAAAATAGTGTTTTTGTTTGTTTGTTTTGGTAATGTACCATTTGAAAATCTGTCAACCAACCATGTTGACGATAGAGGTCTTGCTTCTTGCGGAGCAGGCTAACTGTGATGCTCTCTATCTCAGCTCTGAGGTCCTCTGTGCTCCCTGGTGTGGAGACTAGCTCTAAATATGTAAGACAGTCAAGTGATCACCTTATGTAGTACATATTTGAACAAAGTAATTAACAGTTTGTGAAAAATTTGTGAAAAGACCAAGTGATGTGTATTATTTTACCTGCGACTGCCCATTGCTGAACATCACATACCCACTGCTGTACTGTTTGTTCAGTGAGGTGATTCTTTTGTTGGAACTCACTGAAGCTGGCAGCTTCCAGCTTTGCCCTCTCAGAGATCTTTAAATCACACACAAAAAAATGCAAGCTTTGAGCCAAAACCTTCACCAGATCAAGAAATTATTAAATTATGTATATAAATGAACGGATGAATGAGCTTATTGCGGATGCCCGGGCTCCGAGTCTGCTATTTGTCTTGTGTCAGACAAGAAGACCATTGCAAAATGCCCTTACTTTGATATATCTGTGGGCCAAGACTTTGTGGAGGTTCTCTGTCTTTTTTCTGTTCCACCCCATGGCCTGTTGAGTCAGCATATTCTCTCTCCCTAATTGCAAAAAAAATTAATCCACATGCGCGATACGATCAATTTACATGGAAAAACCATTGCAATTGAAAAATCATTTAGACATGACTTAACACAACAATGACTATGTAGGGAAATGGCATTTTAGAAGTCTCTGTCCACAGCAATCAGAACTGACTCATCACAGTATATGGTTTAAGTGTAATGTGTCATACCAACCTGCCTTCGTCATGTATTTTGTGACAAGAGCTGCCCTGGAGAGAAAGCTGTTGACCTAGATGTAAAAACCATATAAAAAGTAATTTATACCTATATTACCTTACAAAAACAAACACACAAAAACATAACAAATATTAAAATCTCTGTCTGCAATTCCAAGCATTTTATGAACATATTGCCCTTCATATTGTTTAGCTAATATCTCCTCATCATCAACTAGCTCTCCACTGTAGAATGCCACGAAAACAAAATGAACAGACCACACCATTTCAGCCATAGCCATAGACGACAAAATTGGAAGGATCGGGCCTGATTTTGCAAAGTTGGGAACAATGCTGAATCTTATAATGTGACATGCTTAGCCACCTGTGATTTATGGTTTGTTTTAAAACCTCACAATGACATGCCAAACTTTTCAAGGAATCACACGTCACTCAATGATTTTGCACTGTCAACATTCAGTTCTTGTAATCTGGCCTGTGTCCCAACCAAAACGTGTCAAGGATTTTGTGTGTGCTGCGCAGTCTGAAAATTCTTGTAGGCTGGGGTGTCAAATGGTGCAGCTTAGAGGGAACATAGCTTGAAACAGTGATGCATCATGCATACACCTACACTGCTGACTTCAATTTTTACTTTGACATAATGGGTGTTGCAACTACAGTTCAGAACGTATTCTGACTCTCATTCCAGCAAGCATGGATCTTTGTTTGGTGTCCTGATGTATTTTATCCTTTACACTCTGCTTGTTTCTCACGTAAATGTATCAGTGAAGTCTCCTATATCCACATAGTTACAATAATGTAAGTAATAGCATACTTGTTCAACTTCCTCTCCGACAGTGTTCCCTGCTCCATCCTGATTTCTGCCACCCCATCTCACCTGCAATGTAGTGTTAGATTAACTTCATACTATTACTTTAAAAATGTAATGTTATGTTATCATGGATTATGCGCAAATTAAAATTATTGCACATTAAAGTTGTCATATTTTATCTGCATAATATATTAAACAACATATCATAATCACAGACTTATAATTTTGTCTATTGTCCCCAATTTTAGATTGGGATAAACAATAATCATTGTTTAACTTTTTGCATTAGTTGCTGACTACTGTTGCATTTGAATTTTAGTAATCTGAGGTACCTCGCATTTCGCTGTATGAGCTTTGGCATGCATTACACTAAAAAATGGCCTCATTTCCATCAGCGGCTGAAGATCTGATGATTCTTCAGCCACTTTGCTTAGGTATGGCCAGTACCTAAAAAACAAGTGTAGCATTAGTAGGCATTAACCAACACTTTGCTTGGCCATCAATCTAAAACAAAATGAGGCATTTGTCACTTAATATACAGTAGGTTTACCGAGTTTCAATATGACAGAGAGAAATTACCTGCAGACAACATCCATGCAGAAGAAAGTGACATTTGCCCTCTCCGACAATTCCCTCTGCAAAAACATTGGGTAGGCAAATACCTCACCACGGTAGTGGTTCAGTCCTCGTAGCAATATCCCATGTCTGATAGATAAGAAGACAATATGGTTAATGATCATCTTTCACAATAAGACTTGGGGAAATCAAAGCTATCCAAAACCTATTCAAAGATTAATTCCATGTGTGCACACACACCCTCACACAGGTTTCCATTTTTTCGTGGGGACATTCATAGGTGTAATGGTTTTTATACTGTTCAAACCATATTTTCTATTGCCCTACAACAAACCTACACCTAAATCTACCCCTCACAGGAAACTTCTGCATTTTTAGATTTTCACTACTTTATCTGTGTGAATTATAAGCTTGTTTCCTCATGGGGACAAAAAAAAATGTCCCCACAAGGTCAAAGTTTACTGGTATTCCTATCTTTGTGGAGACATTTGGTCCCCATAATGTGATGAATACCAAGTACACACACACACACACACACACACACTCTCTCGTTCTCTTTCTCTCTCTCTCTCACACACACACAACACACACCACACATTAACATTTGACTAATTAGTGACTACTTAACTCAAACACTCTTTTTAGCAAAAAAAAATCTGTTGAGGGGATTTGCTTTACTTCCCATAAGGAAATAAACATGACTTTCAGATAGATTGATAAACAAATGTGTTTCCATAGCATGACTGATAAGTGCCATCTGTACAATCGCATGCTTCTGGCCTACCCATATACCTGCAGACTGCCACTTGAATCCCCTCTTCATCTACTTTGGAGGATGATTTTTTTGATGTCACCTTACTTGCCCTGAACCTTGAGACGCCGCACATCCCACTGTCATTTGCCTGTGAAGTCAGATATTACTCGCATTAACAAATAAACACAAAACACAGACAAACATAAACAGTACACATACTGTCATGATATGCAATCTTTGACGTACTCTTGTCATGCTGCTGCCTCTGATGTTGTTCAGGAAGGCCGATACCTCCTCATCCTGGGCAAGAAATAACCCCGCATATAGAGAGGGATCCTCAGTCCTGTCCATGGAAAATGACAAAAAAAACTCTTTTAACTGACCAGACATTACTCTACATGCAACCATTTCTATGTTGTTTTGATATGAACATTAATGTGTGTGTATGTACATACCCCCTTGATTTTCTAAAGCGATAATGTTTGCGATTGCCATCGCAACATACCGCCAACATGTCTGAGTGACATGCTGGACAATAAAAGCTATTGACTTCGCACATCACCTCTTCCGTGTGTTTGCAAAAACAATATTCAAAAAAGCTTTTCTGAAAGGTGTCTGCACAGATATTCCCTGGCTATGACATAAAAAAGTTTGATTAATGTTTATCAAAAAGAAACATACCCACAACATTACAGATACAGTAATATAATTGTGTGTTACAATATGATTCATGCAGATTTACCCTTCCAGCCTGAACAGATCGGTGATCCAGCAGCTTTAGAAAGGCATGTCTTGACATTGAAGGAGCGGATACCTTCATGTGTGCAAAAGCTTCAAAGATATCAAAACGATACAGTGTCTGGCAGCTGGTGGTGCTTGGCCAGTAACGGTAGTTCAGAAGGTCTTTCACCCCCGGAGTCCATTCCGCTAAGCAGGTAGGGCAAACCTTACGGGGCAAACAGACATCGTATCGTCCTGTGAAAAAAGAGACACATTGGACTAAGTATGTTTCACAGATCCAACTGTTTCAACTCACCTGTCCATTCTTCATTTCATACAGAGATACAAAGGTGATTGGTAACAGGTAGTATTTAATACGGCATTAACATTTGGTAACTGGTATATTGCTCAAAAGAAAAGCTTTAACTTGTTAACTTCTGCGGTACTATAAAAAAAAGCAGAACTTTCCAAACTTACCATCCATGGTGACCACTGAAATATGCTTCCAAGTGGTGACCTCAATCTCATGGGTGCACTCACATATTGCCCTCTGTGTGGGCAAGGGCAATCGACATACTGCAATGCAAGAAGTTGTTAAGTTTTTCCTCAATCCCTACAGCATATCTATAGGCTTGTCATATTAGTAATTCAAAGTCAACATCAACAAAATAGGTATGTCATTATCACTGTTTTCTGTCAAAAAATAAAATGTTTTAGCACATTTCTAACACAAACCCACTCAAAAACAAACAAAAACTATTTCTTCGGTCAGAGTGATTCAAGTTAAGAGTTTAAACCTTTTCCATTGACAAAGTCTATCAACAAAGAATATTTGTGGAATTACTCTTTACTAGTCAACAAAAATTGTTGAATGAACATACCCTGATCACAAAAGTGAGGCTGGCCATTGTCATCTAACACCACAGCCTTTGTAGGGGGAATAGGCTCCAAGTAGCCATGAAATGATGCCTCCCTGTTATGAAACACATTCTTTTTGTGGGCCTCTATGTCACAGCTTCCACATAGAAACTCCGTGTCCAGTGGAACACAATCCAGGCACCTAATGACAGCCTCTCCAGCATGGCATTTGTTGCAAATGTGCTCGATGACTCTTTCAGCTGAGAGTTTGGCATCAAGGAGCACTGGCCTAGCTGTTTTTGCTCTTACATCAGCAAACACCTGTCGTTGTGCCCACACTGTCTTTTCTGTTGCCACCGGATACTCAACTGAGGTAAGAGTACCCTTCAACTCTTGAAGACGTGTTTCTGAAAAAAAGGAAAGGAAAGGACGTGACGTGCAGTGCAGTGGGCAGCCAATGCTGCGGCACTCCGGGAAACAGTTGGGGGATCAGTGCCTTGCTCAAGGGCACCTCAGTCGTGGTATGGAAGGTGGAAGAGAGCACTGGTTATTCACTACCCCCACCTACAATCCCTGCCGGACCTGAGACTCAAACCTGCAACCTTTGGGTTACAAGTCCAACTCTCAAAAAAATAACTGTTACACCACCCTTCAACTGAGCGAAGGCATAATAGATAAAATGACAATACTATGACAATAATTATGACTGAAAATGTGGCTTTGACTATGCCACACACTACATTAACCGTTCAATGTTGGTTTATCAAGTGATACACCAGTTTGAAGGTGGATGAATAGGAAATGTAGTGATAGGGATAATACAGACATACTCACCAAGACTTGCAGTCAACTCTGGATCTTCAATCTGAGGGACGTCCTCACATACTGAGTTCTCTGTAACTTCAGAAGCTGCAGAGGCCAACACATTTGGTTATCTAGACTATCAGGGTCTTACATTATCATCTATTTTAGTCTAGAAAATTCACAAAATGTCATCATACATCTGTCAAAGTGGGCTCACACCATCTTTCCACCCTCCAACATTTAGTGAATTATCATTATTGAACTATGACAACAGTGCAGTAAACAACAAACCCAATGCAGGGCTTTGTGCTCTCTGACGTTTCTCACGCCTGCTTGTGACCGATTTCTTTCTCCTAGTCCTCTTTCTTTTTTGAGGAATGGCAGAGCTTTCCATTGCCATTGCAGCCTATATGAGAAAAAAATAGCAATTTTCTGCAAATACAATATCAGTCTACCTTACGGTTATGATTACTTGGTGGATGTTTTTTTCCCAAAGCAACATACAATAAAAAAAAACACCATGTTACAAAATAGAAGAATAGTGCACAACTTTCAAAGGTTAGTAACAGTCAGAAACATATCACACTACACCAATTCACAATACATGACTAGAACATTATACTTCAACAACAACTACAACAAACTGTATGCAATAGCAATAGTGATTTTCATAGACATGGGAGTAAGTTGATAAAAATTTGTCTCACCTTGGCCTCACGGAGAAGAGCATTACAAGTTCAGCAGCCATATGCATGGCCCTACTGGGTCATCAAAGACCTTGGTGTTAGAATGTTCACAAATCAATGCAAAACAATAAGACAATAGGACCAATACGACAATGAAGGTGGTTGTGTGTGTGTTGTAATGTGATTGTGTGGAATGAGAGAGAGAGAAACAGTGAGAGAGAGAGAGAGAGAGAGAGGAGAGAGAGAGAGAGCGAGAGCGGAGATCGAGCGAGAGAGAACCGTGAGAGAAAAAGGGGAGAGTGCAAAAAACAAGTGAGAGTGGCTCTTAAATGCTTTGTTTTTTCTTTGTAAAAAAAAGAGGGTCTTATAATCTGTAGAACAGTAAGAAATATGTGGAACAGACAAGAAAACATCATTAGAAAGACCTCTGAGAAAAATTATAATTTCTACATTGACTCACAAACATTGGAGTAACTTACACATTAGTTATTTACTTGTTACATTTAACCAAAATAATGCAGTGAATAAACATGTAATAATTTTGTGGACCAAAAAATAGCTCAGTGTTAACAATCTTGTTTTGTACTATATCAGAATGTGTGAAGCACATGGGTGCACTTCCCAAACCCAAACAAAAACTATTTCTTCAGTCAGAGTGATTACAATTAAGAGTTGAGACCTTTTCCATTGACAATGTCTATGGAAAAGTGCACTTCCCAAAGGAGGAAGGGCAGTGTAACAGAGTGCCAACACTGTGGTTGAGCATGCATTCTGGCACCACACAAAACAGCCTAGCTCTTTGGTGTTGTAATCAACGTTTTTCTGGACAGTGTTTTTTTTTCCCTTTTATATTTTCCTTTTACATGTTGCGTAGCCTAAATTATTGATTTTGTTTCTGTGGCCTGAAATGCCCATTCTAAACTGCTCAAGCATTATTACAAGTAACAGACTCAAAGTAATCCCCAGGATGAAACCGACACTGGTGCAAACATATTAGGTTGTGACAGCAACGTCGTTTGGCGCTGTGCGGGAATAAACTAGGTGGTGTGAAGAAATCAATAACACAGGCTTGAGATACCTACCGATCTGTGGACGCTGATCCTCGCAATGACTGGAAAAACCACAAAGTTCTGGGATGCGCGTGAGAAAGTGTGACGTGTCGCCGTCATGGCAACAGACTCTTCCGATTTAATAATAATTTATTGAGTCTTTATCTGGTTTTCTTTCTTTGACAGACAGGCCTATATAAACAACAATTTCCAATAAACAGTAATAATAATTTGTAAATTAGTCCAAATATTGTTTGGACTACTGGCTGGAGGGTAGGGGCGCGTGCAAATCTGTGGACTCGTCACGGAGTTCCCTGGCCAACTATCCGTCAATAAATATATATTCTTTTTTATATATATTTTGCAAAACAAAATGACAAATGACATTGACATTGTAACAAAGTTGACTATTAGACTTTCTAATAGTCTAATGGCTACATTTGAGAGTTTGTGATTGAGGCCCATTAACCAGACCTGCCAATCTGTGTGTCGCCCACGGATAGGCCACCGTGGTCCGATCACGGGTTTCAGTTATTGACTCAAAATTATAGGCCTACAACCATTATCAGAATTAATGTTAGGACAAAATATCAGGCTACTATCAAATTGCTATTGTAGCCTAACTCAAAAAGAGTTTAAGTTTCCAAATGAAAGAGCTCTTAAATTCCGTGGTCCCATCACGGGATGTCGGGAAGCAACAGATTGTAATCAATAGCCTATGTGGTCAAAATTAAAGGCATGATGAAAATTGTTCTGGAAGACTTGGTCAAGAAAATGGTCACGTGTCTTAGCCTAATAATAAGAATAACAAATGACGATGATGAAAATAACCAAAATAGGCCTACCAATCTGCATGATCTGTTTGAAACAGTTAATCGGTGTGAAGACCATCCTATAGGCTACTCACATTTGCATTATAGGCTAGCCTACATCCCTCATAGAATTTTCGGTCTTGTAGGCCCATCAATTTCGATTGATGAATGACAGATGAAGCTTAGGCCAAATTATTTTAAATGAAACAACATTAGGGTAGCTACAAGCCAGCCGCCACAGAAATTCACAATAAGCAAAAGGCTACAAACTGATCAAACTGAATTATATGAAAACGGGTAGATGAGAGGTTGACAGATTAATTGCCATCGCAGACACCGTCTTGAAGACTTCAAGTGTCAAAACGAACAAACTCATTTTGCAGTGAGGGTGAAACTGTGGTGACCACGGAAGATTCCGTGATACCGTCACGGAACTTGAGCCGATCAGAGGAAGCTAGCTCTCAAACAACTACAGAACAATGCTTCGGGCATGGTGAAAAAATATTTCACGTGAAGTATTTTTGAAGTAGGTCTAAAAAAGCCCAGAATATTTAAAGTCATAGGCTTACGTTTCCAAATTAGAAAATGACGTCAACTGAGGCAGCGCTGGTGTTGAACCAGTGGATCCGTGTGTGGACCACGTAAAAAGAATGACTCCGATGCAGTTACATTAGAATCCGGTTATCCGTGCGTGGACCACGGCTAATGCCTGTCACTGACTTACATTGGTATCACTTCTGTGAGCCCATCACGGAATTTTCGGCGATTCCGTGATGCCACCACGGATTCGGATGTCATGGTCCGTGGTCATTACACGGAATTCTGTGAGATCAGGTTGGTATGTTTATATATATTGTGGCGAGTATCCCGAGTCCAGATTAGCGTAGCCCTGGAAACGCCGCTGCCACACTGATCACAAAAGCACAACACCTGTGCATGATGAGTGGCTCACCTGGCGCTCGTTCCCGCTGGCCATAAAAGCCAGGAGAATAGACACCAGCGGGGAGTTGCAACGGAGCTCCAGGCGACATTAATGCTTGTTTTTCCCTGTTCACAGAAACCGACGGCACCCCAGGAGAGGGATCTTAACCATGGCACTTCACCCCACGAGCACCACGCTGAGACGAGCACCATTCATCAGAGCACGTGTGATCAGTGTGTGGTCAATAAATCAATCTACAGGGCACTTCTAGAAGTAGCGAGTCGTATTCTCATGAACCCTGCGCCGATAGTATTATTGGGCAGCACAACTGTTTTCACATTGATTATAATAAGAAATGTTTCTTGAGAAGAAAATTATCATGTCGAATGATTTCTGAAGGATCATGTGACACTGAATACTGGAGTATTGATGCTGAAAATTTAGCTTTGCATCCGAAATTATATTTCACAGAAAAGGATATTAATGGTAATATATTTACCACAATATTACTGTTCTTTTTTTCAGAAATTGGTAAGCATAAAAAAAGCATAAAAATCTGAATTTTGAACATTAGTGTATGTTTTGTCAAGGTTTGGGTAGAGGGATGAGGCGAGGACTCAATTGCAGGAGGAATTAGGGCTTTTAATAGAAAAACAAAAACAAAAACAAAAACATACCAGTGGGGGAAAAAAGGATGGCAAGGCAGGATAAGGAACACGACAGGATACATCAGGATCTTGTACGATGACGACGGAACTGGCCAGGACTTTCAAAACAAGGACAATAAAGGGGGAGCAAAATGCGGGAGGGTAACGCGGGAGCACATGTGGGGCAAATTAACTAATAATCAGGTAACAAGATGTGAGGGGTCAAGACAATTGACATGAGCTCATGGCACACCGAATCAAAGACAAAAAGCTATGTGCTCACACAAAACAAACACAAGCAAATGGCCAGCAAAACAATCATAAGCCATGTGCTTGAACATAAGACACGAACACGCAGCTCATAAGCCGCGTGTTCACACAAGACAAGACAGCACGCAGCCAGCGAAACCCAAGCTGCATGCTACACAGCACAAGACAAAACAAGACAAGACATGAAAGCACGCAGCGTGCAACAACAAAAGAAAAACAAGACACTCACGCGGGTCTTGAACACAAACTGCGTGCTACCACCCTCCACAACCCACGTGGGACAGACGCGAGCACGGCAAGCGAATCGAGGACCCACACTCGCCCAAAACAGAGAGAACATGGAGCGCGAGTGTCCAGACCCCGACATGAAGTTGAAACTCAACCAGACATGAGTGCCGGGATATGAACACTACGCTCCAACATGAAACAGGACACGCAGACGAGAGCGCACGGCTCGAGCACTCTCACAGCGCCGTACATGAAAACAACGACACGACGGGAGTGTCAGGGCTCTATCACAAAACCATGAAATACACTAGAACTAAGTGACAGAACCCTGACATGTTTGGGGTTAACTTGCTAGCCATATGGTTCAATGTGCCCTGGAGATGTTGTCCAACAGGAGGTTTGCTCAGACTCTGGGATGCAGCAGGCCATCAAGCACGGAAGAATCTAGAAATATAACAAGCAATTTGTCACATAGCCAACAATATTCAGTATACAATGCCAGTTTTATCACAAGGAACCAAGCTAGAGCACAGGTGAAATGTAGAAAAGAGAAAGAATATGTATTTAATAAATATCCTGAACAGTTTTTATCAATATTTGTTTACCATTAGACGAGATCAAAATGCGTTTGAACTGTACCCAGCGCTGATATAATGACGTCACCGATTAACGGTAAGGTTAGTGTATATTTAGGTTAAATAAAAAAAGCCTATTTCCAATCACCCATTGAAAAATTAGCAGCAAAACTTTCACAGAAGTGTCAAAGCCTCTCATCTACACATAAATATGTTATTAAAATCCCAAACTGTCATAAAGAGCTCAGTCTATGGAGTTAGCATATCTCCTCTGAAAACGGCTAAGATGCTAACAGACTTGTACGGAGACACTAAACCATTTCTATGAAGTAAATTCAACAGAAGCGGGTCAAATACAAGCAAGAGAAATGTCAGATAAAGTTGCATATAATATTTGTGCGATTTCATGGATTAAATTTACCGAAAGCAGTGAAAACAGCAGCGAGAAATGGAGCGTGCAGCTTGTCAGTGCTGTCAGTCGCCCCGTTTCCATGGCAACTCCCTCCGCTCCAGTGTTTGATTGCTACTCCAAAGTTCAGCGGGCACTCATTAAAACGCGCATAATTTACATAAATAAACATATAAAGATTTCGTAAATAACCTAAATCTAGTTAAATTATTATTAAATCATCCACTTATGTTTTTTTTTTGTGTAGTTCTATGACCCATTCATAGGTGAAAAATGCCATCCCTGCAGGTGATAGTCAGACAAAACAGCACTTTTATAGTCATAATAAGTATAAAAACAAAAAAGTATAAAAAGTTTAAATTTGATTTTGTTTATATTTTATTTTTTAATGAACACTCAACACCGTTTAGCCTATTACAAAGCTTCTTGTAGACAGTAGATATATATTCTATATATATCTATATATATATATTATATAGTATTCTATTACTTACTGTGATGATGTTCCGACCAAATAGTGAACGTTGATTCAACATCGAAATTTGATTGACGACCGATACTGACCTTTAAAACAAAAAAATCGACGTTGAATCAACCTCTGCTTGCTATCTGGGGTACTAATGAAGTGCTTTACTGCAGCGCAACCAAATGCATCTTATAAGAGATAAATACTATATACACGATATATGTAAACCGGCTGAGATGTTTGAGATCACTTGTACCCTACCTGATCAAAAAAAATCCAGTCTTTCACTCTGCCTGTCAATTTGAGTCATGCTAAAGTTTTAAATCCCTGCCGCCAAGATGCTCCTCTGTTGGTCATGGATTATGGAAAGTGAAACGTAAATCTATAGGGGTGGTTAGATTTATTCACACATGTCAAAATGTTTATTTAAAGCTTCTTTATTTTCAGATTCTTATTTACAACATTTTTTATAGGCTGTATATTAACCGGTTTTCTACCGGTTAGAAAACCAGTAGTTCTATGTGAAATCCGACATTTGTGGACCCCCATATAGCCAAAATGGCATGATCATAACACCTCTGCAAATAATCGACTGTGAGATTGGTAGTCGAATCAGGCTCCTCCTATTGAAGCATCAAATCTTCGACTATTTGGGGTCACCTCTAAGCCTAAATTTAGCTTTTAAGTTCTTGCGCTTTTATTTTGGCTTCAAAATTCATAAAAGTTTTATTATTTTGTGAAGGTTATCTTGATGGACAAAATGTGTAAGTTTCATGAACTATGATTGAACACAGAGCTTATTTGTTGCGATAATCCAAAAGCCTATGGAAAAGTCCTATTGGCTTTTTGTCGAGGGAACCAGTGCGATGCTAGCAGCCGATCGGCCTACAAAGTGACGTCATAGTTCCCCCACTCTATTCCAAATGGGATATATCGCCCTCCGAAGGGCACTTTGGAGTGAAAACAATCATGGCAGCCATATTGAAGGGTCGTTCCAAACCAAAGTGCTCAAAACTGGCCACTTTAAAGGGCCCTTCATAATGAAGGATTTCGAAGCGTACAACTGATGGACACTTCAGGCTCCCATGATCCTTTGCGCAGACTCTTTGCATGATGACGGCGCCTCCATGTGGGCACGTGATGATGACGCAGAAGGGCACTCCAAGAAACCGGTGTTTGTTCCCCTACAACAAGGTTCCTCAAATCTTGCCCTGGAGAGCCAATGCGCTTGAACTCCAACCAACCCTGATCAAACTCACCTACCTATGATTTTATAATGATTCTGAAGACATTGATTAGCATGCTCAGGTGTGTTTGATTAGGATTAGAGCTAAACTCTGCAGGAAAGTGGATCTCGTGGGCCAGATTTGAGGATCCCTGCCCTACACCCTTCAACCATTTGAAGCTTAGGGCATAGGGATGAGCCCTTCTGAATGGAACGCAGGGTCTATTGCTTGGTTTGCTCTATTTCGCCAACAAAAAATTATTCCAAACAGCCACAGCACTGTTTTGAGTCTCTGAGCAAATAACGGTGTTTCGTTCCTGAATGAATCAAACGTTTAAATGATTCGTTCAATCGCAATGACTCACTTATTAAAAGTGACTTGCTCCCACCTAATGGCGGTTTAATTTCACATTTAAAGTATCCTTTCATTTTTAAAATAATTGTAAATATCAGTATTCAATGTTTTATGTTTAAAATAACAAAATAGTATTTATGAATTTGTAACTGCAGGTTAAATACATTCATGTCCTGCATTAAACAGTGTAATGCAGCTTCTGTGTTTCCTCTGCAATGCAAAGATGAATTTTGTTGATACTGATATAATTTGTTTGGTAACAGCCAAAATGTCTTATTATTCTAATTGACTGATTAAATGTAAGAATTTGACTCAAAAGATAATGCACACTTATTGAAAAATGGCTTTATAAAGGTAAAAATGCCCATAAAATCTATTTAAACTTATTGGAACAGAACAGATCAATTTCTATCACTGCTGTGAACCTACCAGTGTACAGAATATGAAGGATATCAAAAACAAGTTGCACACACACACACACACACACACACACACACACCACACACACCAGAGAGAGATTTAAGAGGGTTTATTCCCCAAATAACTCAATTTCATGTTGCAGAAAAAGGTGTTTACGGTGTATGGACTCTTGTTCTTGTTCCAAGTTACCTTCCTGTCCACTGATTTTTTGCCTCTCACAAAAGCCACAAAGCCTTCCAAGAAGACAGTAAAGGCTTATGTTATGCTTGAGCTTTAGTTAGGCTGAAACTTGTTAGTTAATTTGCACGACATAAATGCAATGTTTAGGTATTATTAGTATTTTTATTACTATTGTTTTGATTTATGCCTTAGTTTTAGTTTGTACTGTTTACCTTTTTTAAAGTAATGTGAAATTTATTTTTATATTTCTTGATTTATGCCTTAGTTTTAGGTTGTAATGCTTACCTTTTTTAAAGTAGAGTAGAGTAGAGTTACTTTTCACGGTTATCAATGTATGCAATTTCAGCAATAAAAATGTAAATTTTTCTAAAAAGAAAACAAAATTATTTGTTTATTTTAAGAGATCTATCTTATTTTCTCTTGTATATTTAGTATTGCTCTTAAATAAAGAAAAAAATACTTCTTATCCGATTACTCGATTAATCGATGGAATAATCGGTGGAATACTCAATTGCTAAAATAATCGATAGCTGCAGCCCTAGTGGGGACCAAATGTCCCCACAAGGATAGTAAAACCTGCAAATTTTTGACATTGTGGGGGAACAAGGGGAAAAAAATATATATAAATATTATAAATTTAAAAATAGTAAATGATGTTATCGAAAAGTGTACATACAAACGGTTCTATAAGGGGTGGTTTAGGGTTAGGGGATAGAAAATATAATTTGGTCAGTATAAAAGTAATAGAAGTCTATGGAAAGTCCCCACAATTCACAGAAAAAAGTGTGTTTAACTGTGAGTGTGGAACATTAGGCTTCAAATAATGCATAATAACATGTTTACAATCTTTGGCCAATAGTACGAGCAATCCCAAAACTCCTTCAGGCCTATTCTTAACTCACTTCATTAAATTAGGTAAAAGATGTACACCATGCTACAAATATGTTTTAATAAAAGAGACATAAGGAACACTTTTATTCAGGTATTTTATTAATGTATTCATGTATTTTACATTCCATTACAGATATCAATTTAGTGGACACCTTGCAGGGCATATTTGTTCAGAATTTCTGTTTAGCTCTATTATGACAGTTTATGAGCTTGTTTGGTAAAGTAAACAATATAATACACATGTAAATTCGAATGCTTATGTTTTATAGATTTAAACATGGGAGTAGCTAGTGATATACAGTACATAGTGTCTTTGTGTTTGACTGTGGTTTATTTACTTACTAAAATAGCCATTGGTTAAAATCATGTCTCCTAATGCATGGTGTCTACTACAGATATAGCCCTAACTTTAATAATAATAATAATAATAATAATCATGGAAAAGCACAAAAGCTCTGGTTTTGGAGTATATTTTTCAATCAGAGATAAGTAGTTCCCCAAGTACAACATGTTTATATTTATACATTTTAGAATTAATTGGTGTTATATTATAGGAAATAAGGGGTTCTCTGTTTGTGTATTTACATAATACTGTGGGATGGGTCTTTCATTTGTGAATGAATTATTGGAGGTTAATTAATTAATTTATATATTTAGTGAAGTACATTATTTATTTATGGTTGTTGCATGGTCCTAAGGTAAACTGCCTTGAAAGTGGCAGTGAAAGTTTATTGTGATTTATTATGGGTTTTGCCCATGATATGTTTCCTTGTGTTTTGCTCTGGCTTGAGTAAGATAATGTAGCATTTTGGTGTAAATATACAGAATAGCAAGCCAAAACTAGAGGCTAAGATCGCAAATATCTCCACAGCTACAGTAAATTTTCCAGGAGAACTGACATAAGCTGGGATAAAGGTGATCCAAACAGCACAGAATATTAGCAGACTGAACGTTATGAATTTGGCTTCATTAAAGTTATCAGGCAGCTTTCGAGCAAGAAAAGCCAAAACGAAACATAGGACAGACAGCAAACCAATATAACCAAGCACAGCCCAGAACCCTATAGCTGATCCTAGATCACATTCAAGTATTATTGTATCTAATGAATGGGTAATATTTTTATATGGGATTGGAGGGGCTAATACCAGCCACAGAGTACATATTATTACCTGAAAAAGAGTGCAACAGAAAACACTAACTCTTTGTAAGGGCAATGTACATTGAGGAACACTTGTACCAGGCACTGTGGCCTTGAAGGCCATTACCACTGCTATTGTCCTTGCCAGAACACAAGACATACAAAGGGCAAAAGTTATCCCAAATGCTGTGTGGCGCAACATACAGGACCACTCAGTAGGCTGACCAATAAAAGTGAGTGAACAGAGAAAACACAGAGACAGTGAGAAAAGCAGTAGGAAGCTCAGTTCTGCATTGCTAGCCTTCACAAGAGGAGTGTCTATGAAGTGGTAAAACATCAGTGCAACTGCAATTGTTAAAGACACCCCGGTTAACGAGAATGCAGTCAAAAGTATTCCCATGTTTTCCTCAAATGAAAGGAACTCCACTTTCTTGAGAACACACATACTGTGGTTTTCATTTGACCAGTGCTCTAAAGGACATTTGATGCATTCAGCAGAATCTAAAAAGACAAATAGAGCATAACATTCTTATACACACACATTTTATTTTATTTCTTTAAATTAGATGAAAGCAAGCACACATAATATTTTTTGTATATATATTGTGCTATACTTGTAGTTTTTGATAAAAAGGTGTTATGTATTTTTATGTATCAAAATGCTGGTCATCTCACCAGTAGTACTGCTGATTTCTCCAGAAGGGCACCGCAAACATTCAAAGCAGCATACTGGTCTCCCTTTGATCACAGCTTGTCTGAAACCTGGCCGACAGCTCTCACTGCACACTGAACTCGGTTTCTGCCATGTTTACACATTCTTACTTTGTTGCACTTATTTTTACTTTCTTTTATGTCACTGACTTATCAAGTACTCAACATAATGATGTTATGTTGTACATACCGTGTGACTGTCTCCTGCCCAAACTATATTGATAGAATTCATGACAAACTGCTGTTCACTGGGTAGTGAGGCATCATAGTGTCCTACAGTAATAAAAGTTGTTTCCCCTGCTCCATTTTTCTGCCAGTTTACTAGTTCATATCTTGCCGTAGGGTCTCCATTTTGGTCAAAGTATATCGTCTCACCTGAGGCCATTGTGAAATTCACATTTTGAAGAGAATGCATTACCTGTGACCATTTTAAAACACTGTTAAAATGTGTTAGATATTACATAATAATATACTATAATAATAATAATAAAGAAAATACATATTTAAAAAATATATATTTACAAGATTTACTTACTTGGCTGGAAACTATTAAATCCTTTGTTCCACATGTTCCTTTGTTTTCAGGAGCACCGTTTGAGGTTTTGCAAGCCAATGTGTTATGCAAAGCATAAGCTATAGCGTAAACTGCCTTATATACATTATTTGAAATCCTTAGCTCAGATACATCTGTGAACTCATTACTCATATTACTCAGATTTTCAGATCCATTACAAAACTTCTCATGCTCAGTTTTAGAGCTGATTGAAGGAAAGAGATGGCATCCAAATGCCATCTCCCAAAATTCCCTCAGAAGAGCATTTGAAGGGTTTTGAGATGGATTGACCTTAAGGAGAAATTCTCTCAAGCCTGGAATTTTTGACTTGCTAATTGTAAAACCAACTGCACCACTAAGGACTTCTGAAACAATTTTGGTTGCCAAGTATCTCGCTGTAATCCAGGATTCACTGCCTACCCACTGAATCCCGGTTACATTCTGTCTGATAATCTCCTCCAGCAAAACATCCATTTCACCCTGTGCCAAAAATGCCACAAGAACTTTAGCAGTGCCCTTTTTTATTACTTCAACAACCTTAGCAATCTTCTCTTTGGAATTTGTCCTTGATATGGCCTCTGAATATTCAATGCATACTCCTTCTCTCTCGGCTACCTCTACAAAGGTTGCCATGCCATTGTTTATGTTTATGGCCACAAGCAGCTGTTAGAAAACATATATAGATTGAGGATTTTCTAGAAGCAAGAATAAAATAACATTTTGTGTACCCTCCCTAACAAAACGATAGCTGAAATGTGGTACTTTATTCACTAAAATAAGTTTAATCTTACAATATCCAAAAACTCGCTCACTCTGCTGTTATTTAATAGATTAAATACACTAGAATTTTATTGAATAGTACGTGGAGACAAGTTTTTAATTAAAATATTCATATTAATCAAAGATTTATTCACTTTTAATGCACTTTATTTTGAAATGTACTGAAATACGTGATTTTATATGTCCTTTAGTTATGATTATTTCACTTATTCACTATACTATTTATTACTAATATCTCACTTCAGTTTTAGTTTGGCTCTAGCTTTATTCCAGTTTATATGAAAAGGTTAATAGAGTGGATTAAAATTCATATACAGACTAAATCCTTTTCACTGAACTTGTTAAAAATAAGTTTGAAAAGTTGTTGGAAGCATGGGGGTGGTGATGTTGAGGGGCGTGACGATTAGACGCACGCTGACGGTTTAGCGAATCACAACACACTAAGCCAGCTAACCAATCTGAGCCCAATGCATATTTCTGAGGGAGGGGCTTCATAAAAACAGGAACTCATCGCGGGAGCGTTCAATATGAGAAGGGACCAGAGCGGTGTGCTAAGAGGTAAGTTATTGAAAAGTATATGCGTGGGGTTTTTTTTTTTTTTACGGAAACATAAAACCCATGTTAGATGCACCCCATAAACACAATTAAGGCCAGAAAAAGAAAGAAAAAAAACCCAGTCAACCACCTTTAAACGAAAAGGATGATTTTTTTTTTTTTTTGGTGTGAAATAAATGTAAACAATTGGCTGCTATCAACATCTGATCCTCCGGCGGAGATCCGAATAAAACGCTGGGACTGACATGAGACGAGCCAGCAGAGTCATATATAAAAACTAATATAAAATATAAAAACTAAGTTACATTTTTATGTTTCTTCTGTGTGCAGTTGTGTTCATTTGTTTTGATTTCTCCATGAGATTTTCACATACAGACAGGCTGCGTGAGCCTCAACTGGCGCGACCGTGTTGTTACTGTTGATTATCCGTTATCAATTGCGTTAACACTGAATGTAATAAAATCAGAATTATTCTCGCCGAAATTTCAGTGCTTCCCTAATTAGATGTTTTAATCAGATTAGTTGTCCGGTCTGGCAAGTTAAATTCTCTTTTCACTTGCCCCAGACAAGCATTAATGTTGAGCTCTGATATAAAATTCAACCCGCCAAAGTGGCTAGTGGGAATGACTGTGTTCCCCAACACTACTGGAATCCACCCACATTTGGCGGGTTGGTGGGTGTTAAAAAAAAATTGGGGGGTTTTTTTCAAACAAAAAAAACAAAAAGGGCCCTATATATATATATATATATGAAGATATATAGTATGTGAAGAGTTTGGTTCCAAAACGCTATAAATACATTTTGATTAATTTGAGTAAAAATGTGTACTATTGAGTAAAAGAAAGTGGCAAGATGAAAACCACTATTTCCGGTTTCAAACTTTCACATAGCATCTTTATTCATTCATTACATTTTACATTCATTACATTTATATAGCGCTTTTCTAGGCACTCAAAGCACTTTACATTGCTAGGGGGTATCTCCTCATCCACCACCAGTGTGCAGCATCCACCTGGATGATGCGACGGCAGCCATAGTGCGCCAGAACGCCCACCACACACCAGCTTATTGGTGGAGAGGAACAGAGTGATGAAGACAATTAACAGATATGGGGATTGTTAGGATGCCATGATGATCAGAGGCCAATGGGCAAATATGGCCAGGATGCCGAGGTCACACCTCTACTCTTTCGAAAGACATCCTGGGATTTTTAATAACCACAGAGAGTCAGGACCTAGGTTTAACATCTCATCCAAAAGACGGTGCTTTTTGACAGTACAGTGTCCCCGTCACTACACTGGGGTGCTAGGACCCACACAGACCACAGGGTGAGCACCCCCTGCTGGCCTCACTAACACCTCTTCCAGCAGCAACCTAGTTTTCCCAGGAGGTCTCCCATCCAGGTACTGACCAGGCTCAACTCTGCTTAGCTTCAGTGGGAGACCAGTCTTGAGCTGCAGGGTGATAGATGCGAGAATCTTTAGGTTATAATAAACATGACAATTAAAATCCAGATTTTGATTTTCAAGATTTATTATAAAAACTGCAATAAATGCAATAAATCCATTGAATCAATTTAAAAGTTATTTTTCATATTGAAACTTTTGAAAATACACAACATAAAAAGTTGGTCCACATATGACAGCCTCTGATCTTGGTCAATACTAATCTTATTAACCCTTTCACTGGTGAGTTTAAAATATTCTAGCGATCCCCCCAGAGTGAGTTTTTTTTATTTTTTAGGCGATGGTTATTTTAGAACGTTTCTCCTTACTGTTTCCATGGCGACGCGTCATGCTTGTCACATGACACACCGCAGCCACAATAACACTGTATGACAGATGTATCGCTTTTATTTCATTTTTCCTTTTTTATTCAAAATATTCATAAACTTGCTTACCATATCATCAACTATCTGACATTCTGATTCACAAATATGTGTAAATTAGTGTTTGTCGTCGTTTAAAAACCTTTCTAAATGATCTTGACCATGATCTGTAATGTGAGATGGGCGCCCCGCCATGTTTGTTCGCGCTGCAGTTCAGAGAGTCCTGTCAGTCGAATTTACAGCACGTAAATGTATCAGTTTCTCCTGAAATACATGCAAGTAAGTGGCCGGTGAACTGGGAGAAGAATAGAGTGGACCTTTATAGTGACACTAGTGTATCTGATATTGATTAAAAACACGTCAGCAGTTATATTTGAACTAGGGGTGGAAGGTTTGCGGAAAAAAATTGAACAGTACGGTTCTCACACACGCTAGGACCGCGGTTCAACTTATATCTGACAACGCATCTGTAATATGGTTTCTTATAAATAACACGTTAAAAAAACAGGGTTCGGCTAATGTATGTTTTTGTTGATGTATGCGCATTCTGGCTTCCCGGTACTTTACAACAACAGCGATGAAAAAAAAACGTGGACAAACCATTCACTCTTGTTCAATGCCGTATGCTGGAATATGAGCATTTATTCCGTCATCACCTGGGTGCTGATAGCGCACGCACAGGTGAGACCTGAACAGCACACGTTGATATCTGTATTTAAGCTAAACTCGTTTAAGCTTTGCCAGTTTAAACATTTAAGAGCCAGAGGATGCGAGCTCGCGCGCAGTGAGAAGATTTGTGCTTACGCTCATCCGAAGCGCGCAAACCCGCGCCTCAGAACGGAGCACAAGATTTAAAGGGGTAGTTCAACCAAAAATGAAAATGGTCATTAATTACTCACCCTCGTGTCATTTCAAAGCCGTAAGACCTTCATTCACGTGGCCGTAAACTGCGTATGCTGTTCTGTGTCAGCTGAGTCACACGGATACGCTGTTTCCGTTCAAATCAAATCACAACAACGTAGGAAACCGATCCGGCGTGATGGCAGTGACAAAGAACAGGTGGTTACGTCCAGCTGATACTCTCCAAAATGGCGCTACAGGGTGATGCGGAGGAGACAAATTGTTGAATAAAGCCATTATTTTTTTATCTTTTGCACAAAAAAGTATTCTCGCAGGCTTCGTATAATTGTGGTTGAACCACTGATGTCACGTGGATTATTTTACAGATATCCTTGCTACGTTTCTGGACTTGGGAACATTTCAGTTGTGTTGCTGTCTGTGGAGGGTCAGACAGCTCTCAGATTTAATCAAAAATATCTTTATTTGTGTTCTGAAGATGAACGAAGGGCTTACGGGTTTGAAACGACATGAGGGTGAGTAAATAATGACAGATTTTTTTTATTTTTGGGTGAACTATCCCTATAAGCTCTCACTGAAGTATTGTGTTTAAATGGACAAATTCACACAAAAATTATGTCAAAATGCCCATCTTGGTAAGTATCCTATAGCAGACATAGCCGGCTGAACGTACTGTATCAGTGCACTGGATCAGTGCATTCTCTTAAAGTGAAAGCACTTCTTAATATTAATCAAACAGCAAAAACAAAGAAAATCACTCACTGCTCTTGATTGAATAACTTCTGTAACTTTAATAAGGATTAATCTTTAATTTATACAATCAAATATGCAATGCTGTTTTACATTTCATTACTTTATTAAATTTCTGTACCTAAAAACTAATGTTAGACCTACCTAAAAAAACTGAAAATCACTGTTTATTTTATTTGTGTCTTTACTCTATTGTATTTATTTGTGCTGTTGCTTGTAGTTAGATAGATTATTCTTATTTTCTTTATTTTTATTTGACAGTATATTTTTCCCTAAACATAGCACATACCGAACCATACCGAAACCGTGAGTAAGTTGAACCGTTCCACCCCTAATTAGAAATGGATTGTTGCTGCTTCTATAAACATCAGTGTGTATTTTACAAACTATAAATGTATGGTTTTGCTAGTACTTGTGTATTTAAATGTCTGAAACCTCAAATAAACATTATGTGGTTGAGATCACTGCATAATTGTGATAATATGACAAGCGCAGTGCACATCTCTCTCTGGCTCAGTGTCAGCCAAAGAGCGAAAGTACAGTTTGAATTTGGCATTTATGTGATGTCACCGAACGTTCTAAGGGTGCTTTCACACCTGGCCGGTTGTTTCGGAACCTGGCGCATTTCCCCCCTTAGCTCGGTTCGATTGGGCATATGTGACCACTGCCATCACCTCAGATCCACGCCAAAACAATCGGCTCGATTGAAAACGAACTCTGGAGCGGTTCGGTTGTAGTGAGAAAACAATCCTATCCAACTGACCAACAAACCAGGCTATATCACAATGTATGATAGGTAATTACATACGTTTTGTGAAAAGCATTAGCTTTGTTGTTTTGCTAATACCTCAAAATGAACCTGTGAATGTCTGTGAGTGAGCACGTCTTCGCCATTCAAAAATCAAAGCGTACTTTTTAATTTTATAATGCCGTCTTATTGCTCTTCTTCTTAGTAGGTGCATTTTAAAAATGTTTTCCCGATCTATCCTGGACTCCTGCTCAAAATGATAAATTAGTATAACGACAGCTACAAAAAACACCAATAACAAGCCTGCGAAGCTTTTATCGTTCCATCCTGATGGATGACAGCCAAAACTTTGCCGTGTGGAAGCGAACCGCACCAACAATAAAAAGCAACATTGTAATAATTTGAATCCCTGTTTCGGAACAAAGCAATCAATCTACAGGTGTGAAAGCACCCTAAATCCCATATGTGGGATCGTACTCCCAGGGGCACAGAAATAAAAAATCCCATATGTGGGACTGTTCCACTCAACAGGTTAATAGCTTACATTTATTCCCCACCACAGAATCCACCACAGGTTCATCAATGCCGTCAAAGTTATTCATTTTTTTTAGGGCTGCACGATAAATAGCATGCAATTGTCACGTGCATCTCGTCAGTAAAGCCGGTTCTGTGATTAGTAGTAAATCTCCATCACGTGCTTTCAGATGGAGTGGCATTTAATACACAGAGCCATAGATCACTGACAAGCTACGCAATATCTTGTTCATAATTGAAGGCGATTCATCTGCGATTATGAATGCGATATTCATAAACAACAAAGCTAATGCGATAAACAACAAAGCTAATGCTTTTTACAAAACGTATGTAATTACCTATCATACATTGTGATATAGCCTGGTTCGTTGGTCAGTTGGTTGGTCAGTTGGATCGGATTGTTTTCTCACTACAACCGAAGCACTCCAGAGTTCGTTTTCAATCGAGCCGAGATCACCTTGTTCGGGCAATCTCGGACCGATTGTTTTGGCGTGGATCTGAGCGTGATTGCAGTGGTCACATATGCCCAAACGAACCGAGCTAAGGGGGCAAATGCGCCAGGTTCCGAAACAACCGGCCAGGTGTGAAAGCACCCTTAGAACGTTCGGTGACGTCACATAACTGCCAAATTCAAACTGTACTTTTGTCAGTGATCTACGGCTCTGTGTATTAAATGCCGCTCCATCTGAAAGAACGTGATGGAGATTTACTACTAATCACAGAACCGGCTTTAATAATAATAATAACACATTTTATTTATAACGCACTTTATATTTCAACAAAATTCCAAAGTGCAACAATGTAAGAATCAATAAAAAGCTCTGCTAAAAAGGTGGGTTTTAATGCCACATTTAAAAGCATCCACAGACTGTGATGTCCTCAGATGTTCTGGGAGAGCATTCAACAGACTGGGAGCGGCTGAGCAGAAAGCCCAATCTCCCATAGTACGGAGGTTGGTCCTAGGGGGTTTCAGGAGATATGCTGAAACAGAACGGATGGTACGTGTAAAGCAGAGGTCCCCAACCACTGGGTAGCGACCCACTACCGGGTCGTGGAAGAATTGCTACCGGGTCGCAAGAACGTTCTGGGAAACGTGTATAGATATGACACTCTGTTATTTATTGTGTGTTAATGGTTGTTCTTATTATTCAGCATTTTTGTTGTATGCGATTTATATGGAGTAGCAATTTGACGATTTCATGTTAAATAAGTAAATGAAAGATCTAAAGTTTTTTTCTGCTCTGATCTGTCACATATTAGGAGTTAAATGGATCGCAGTTGATCCGTGATACCCTATACTGTTCGGCATGCACGTGATTTGCAGATTAATTTGCCAATTTACACTTTCAAGCAATTTTAAACCACAATAATAAGAAATGAAAGAGAGCTCAATTCGATACTCACGTGCTGTTCTCGCACACAATCAAAGCGCGCACAAGCATATAGAGACGTGTTTCAGACAGCGCGGAAATACAGAGTTGCATATATAGGCCTACACATAAAATTAGCTTATGTCAAAAACGCTTCATGGCATTGTCATTGAGCTTTAAATATTTTTTTTCTTGCTTATCCGAAAAAATAATCAGATCTGTGACTTACAAAAAAAAAAACCACAATATAATGCTTTGAACCACTATAATACTATATAGTGGTTCATATAGCGCCACACATCAGCATGGCGCCGCAAATGGCAGCAAGGACGCTGAGCTCCGCAGTTCTTCTATTGTTTTTGTTTGTTTGTTCTGTGTTTTGTCATTCTTCTTCTATAAGTTTTTACCAGAGACGAACTGCTTAACATTAAGCAGCACACCCCAGACAACATTTTTCCGGTTTTTGATTATTCGGACGTTTTGTTGGACATTCTAGTCGGAGGTACAGCGGTGTTGTTCAAACGCGCGTGCAGACGCAGAAGAGGGAAACGCGCCGGCGCCCTGGTGAAGCTCCGCGCGCGCGGCTTTCGGACTGCGCTCCCAAGCATTCATCTCGCGAATGTCCGTTCCCTTACTAACAAAACGGATGAACTTCTTCTCACCCGCACCAACAAGGACTTTTCAAACTCTGCTGCACTGTGCTTCAGTGAAACCTGGCTGAGTGAAGCCATTCCGGACAACGCGCTTCATCTGCCGGGCTACCAGCTGTTCAGAGCGGATCGCATCGCGGAGTTAACGGGGAAAACCAGAGGTGGTGGATTGTGTTATTACATCAACGAAAGTTGGTGTTCAGATGTAACAACGCTGAAAAAGGTATGCTGTCCTAATTTAGAGGCACTCATCATAAACTGTAAACCTTTCTACTCGCCGCGGGAGTTTTCCTCTTTCATTCTTGTGAATGTGTACGTGCCTCCGGACGCGCGCGTGAGCGCCGCGATGCAACAGCTGACCGAACAAATAACTGAAATGGAGCAAAGGTACCCAGACTCTATTTTAATCATTCTTGGAGACTATAACAAATCAAATCTCTCCGTGAACTGCCAAAAACAAGCAGCACATTATGTGTCACCAGAGACAGCACTATTTTGGATCGCTGTTACACAGCAATAAAGGATGCATATAACTCTGTCCCACGGGCAGCTTTGGGGCTCTCTGATCACTGTTTAGTTCATCTAAGACCGACCTACAGGCAGAAACTGAAATAATCTAAACCTGTATTAAGGACTGTAAAAAAATGGACTAATGAAGCAGAGCAGGATTTACAAGCTTGTTTTGAACTCACTGATTGGAGCGTCTTTGAAGCTGCTGCCACGATCTGGACGAGTCACAGAGACTGTAACATCTATATCAGTTCTGTGAAGATATGTGCATTTCCTACAGGGACATTCTTATCATGTAATACTGATAACACCGTGGGTTACTGGAAAACTCAAGCAGCTTCGTCACGCCAAAGAGGATGCTTACAGAAGTGGGGATAAAATCTTGTATAACCAGGCCAGGAACAGACTAACAAAGGAGATCAGAGTGGCTAAAAAAAAAACTACTCAGAAAAGTTGAGAAAAGAGCTTTCAGCAAACGATCCAGCGTCAGTATGGACTGGTCTGAGGAACATCACCATGTACAAGACACCAACCCCCCCACAGCTTGCGGAGAATCAACAAATGGCTGACGATCTGAATGTGTTTTACAACAGATTTTAAAAGGATCGTCTACCACCCCCCATCAGCTCTGTTCTGCACTTCACACCTTCACCTACCACACCTGCAACCCCCCTCCCTCCCTCCTCCACCATTAAACCTGTGCTTAAGGTCTGTGTAGAGGATTTGAACCGGGTCTTCAGGAAGCAGAAATCTAAGAAAGTTTCAGGCCCAGATGGTGTTTCACCTGCCTTTTTAAAAGTCTGCGCTGACCAACTGGCCACCATCTTCACACAGATCTTCAACAGAACACTGGAGCTGTGCGAAGTCCCCTCGTGCTTCAAACGCTCCACCATCATCCCAGTCCCAAAGAAACCCAAAATTACTGGACATAACGACTAAAGACCTGTCGCTCTCACGTCTGTGGTCATGAAGTCGTTTGAGAGACTGGTGTTGGCCCACCTGAAGGACATTATTGGACCCTTGCTGGATCCTCTTGAGTTTGTCTACAGAGCAAACAGGTCTGTGGATGATGCAGGCAACATGGGACTGCATTACATCCTGAAACACCTCGACAGACCTGGGAATTACACAAGGAACCTATTTGTGGACTTCAGTTCGGCCTTCAATACCATCATGCCTGACCTTCTCTCAGACAAACTCCCCCAGCTCTCCGTGCCCACCTCCATCTGTCAGTGGATCACCAGCTTCATGACAGACAGGCAGCAGCTAGTGAGGCTGGGCAACCTCACATCCAGGACTATATCACCGTCAGCACTGGCGCCCCCCCGGGGTGTGTTCTCTCCCCACTGCTCTTCTTTCTCTACACGAATGACTGCACCTCTAACGACCCCTCTGTCAAGCTCCTGAAGTACGCAGACAACACTGCAGTCATCGGCCTCATCAAGGACGGAGACAAGTCTGCATACACACAGGAGGTTAAAGAGCTGGCTGTCTAGTACAGTCTCAACAACCTGGAGCTCAACAAGCTCAAAACAGTGGAGATGACCATGGACTTCAGGAGAAAACCCCCAGCACTCCCCCCACTCACCATCATGAACAACACTTTGGCTGCAGTATAGTCATTCAGATTCCTGGGCATCTCTCAGGACCTGAAGTGGGACACTCACATAGACTCCATTGCAAAAAAGGCCCAGCAGAGGTTGTACTTCCTTCGCCAGCTGAGGAAATTCAACCTGCCACAAGAGCTGCTTAAACAGTTCTACTCTGCCATCATTGAGTATGTCCTGTGTTCATCATTAAACGTTGGTTTGGTTCAGATACCAAATCAGACATCAAGAGGGATACAACGGACAGTCAGGACGGCTGAGAGGATTATTGGTGCCCCTCTACCCAACCTCCAAGATCTTTACATCTCCAGAGTGAGGAAAAGGCCTAAAAAAATCACCTTGGACCCCTCACACCCAGCCAACTCTCTCTTTGAACTGTTGCCTTCTGGTCGGCGCTACAGAGCACTGACCACCAGAACAGCAAGGCACAAGAACAGTTTTTTCCCACAGGCTATACTCAGTCTTAACAATTAAGCTTTCATAATTATACATCATCCATCACAACTAACACAGTTATATTTATATCAAACTGCACACTTTGTAAATAACATAACTATCTGCACACTAATAAACATATCTTTACATTTATATAAACAATTACATTTTTTCCTATACTACTATTTCTGTATATAGTACATTATTAAAAACATTTTTTTTTATTATATTAGTTTTATAATACATCCCTACTGTGTTATTCCTATGTATGTCTACACTATAATGTATGTCTGCACTATGTTTGTACTTTCTTCTACATTGGAAACTCCTGTCGTCAAGTCAAATTCCTTGCGTGTGTAAACATACTTGGTAATAAAGCTATTCTGATTCTGATTCTGATATACAGTATCTCACAGAAGTTCCCCAGTACACCCCTCACATTTTTTTAAATATTTTATTATATCTTTTCATGTAACACTGAAGAAATGACACTTTGCTATGATGTAAAGTAGTGAGTGTACAGCTTTGATAGCAGTGTAAATTTGCTGTCCCCTCAAAAAAAAACTCAACACACTGCCATTCATCTCTAAACCGCTGGCCACAAAAGTGAGAACACCCCTAAGTGAAAATGTCCAAATTGAGCCCAATTAGCCATTTTCTCTCCCCGTGTCACGTGACTCATTAGTGTTACAAGGTCTCAGGTGTGAATGGGGAGCAGGTGTGTTACATTTGGTGTTATCGCTCTCACTCTCTCATACTGGGTCACTAGAAGTTCAACATGGCACCTCATGACAAAAAACTCTTTGAGGATCTGAAAAAAATGATTGTTGCTCTACATAAAGCTGGCGTAGGCTATAAGAAGATTGCCAAGACCCTGAAACTGAGCTGCAGCACGGTGGCCAAGACCATACAGCGTTTTAACAGGACAGGTTCCACTCAGAACAGGCCTCGCCGTGGTCGACCAAAGAACATGCGTCATATCCAGAGGTTGTGTTTGGCAAATAGACGTATGAGTGCTGCCAGCATTGCTGCAGAGGTTGAAGGGCTGGGGGGTCAGCCTGTCAGTGCTCAGAACATACACCGCACACTGCATCAAATTGATCTGCAAGGCTCTCGTCCCAGAAGGAAGCCTCTTCTAAAAATAATGCACAAGAAAGCCTGCAAACAGTTTACTGAAGACAAGCAGACTAAAGACATGTATTACTGAAACCATGTCATGTGGTCTGATGAGACCAAGATAAACTTATTTGGTTCAGATGGTGTCAAGCGTGTGTGGCGGCAACCAGGTGAGGAGTACAAAGACAAGTGTGTCTTGCCTACAGTCAAGCATGGTGGTGGGAGTGTCATGGTCTGGGGCGGCATGAGTGCTGCCGCACTGGGGAGCTAAAGTTCCATTGGGGACGGGGGGGGGGGAACCATTTGAATGCCAACATGTCCTGTGCCATACTGAAGCAGAACATGATCCCCTCTCTTCTGAGACTGGGCCGCAGGGCAGTATTCCAACATGTTAACGACCCCAAACACACCTCCAAGACTACCATGGCCTTGCTAAAGAAGCTGAGGGTAAAGGTGATGGATGGGCCAAGCATGTCTCCAGACCTAAACCTATTGAGCATCTGTGGGGCATCCTCAAACGGAAGGTGGAGGAGCGCAAGGTCTCTAACATCCACCAGCTCCGTGATGTCATCATGGAGGAGTGGAAGAGGACTCCAGTGGCAACCTGTGAAGCTCTGGTGAAATCCATGCCCAAGAGGGTTAAGGCAGTAATGGAAAATAATGGTGGGCGCACAAAAAATTGACACTTTGGGCCCAATTTAGACATTTTAATTTAGGGGTGTACTAACTTTTGTGGCCAGCGGTTTAGACAATAATGGCTGTGAGTTGAGTTATTTTGAGGGGACAGCAAAATTTACACTCTTATACAAGCTGTACACTCACTACTTAACATTGTAGCAAAGTGTAATTTCTTCAGTGTTGTCACATGAAAAGATCTAAAACGATGTACAAAAAAATGGAGGGGTGTATCACTCTGTGAGATAGTAATAAGCCCTTATCTAGATTATATATAATATATATATATTAGGATATATCCCCCAACCCCACCCCCCGTGTCCATCCGGTCTGCGATAATATTTTCCAAACATAACTGGTCTGTGGTGTAAAAAAGTTTGGAGACCCTTGGTGTAGAGCATTGAGGAGAGAGGAGTACCTTGAGGTGGTGGGCATCTTCATGGATACAATGATGGGTGAGGAGGGAAACCTTGCACTCAATCCTGAATGAGACAGGGAGCCAATGGAGCAATTTAAGGATGGGAGTGATATGATCATATTTGTGCACCCTTATCAGGATCCTAGCAGCACTGTTCTGAATGTACTGCAGCTTCTGGAGGTTTTTGTCAGGGATCCCGATGAGGAGCACATTACAATAGTCCAGCCTCGAGGAGACAAAGGCATGGACAAGCTTTTTTGCATCTCCAAAAGTGAGCATAGGGTGAAGTTTGGCGATGTTCCACAGGTTTTAACACCCAGGTTGGTGACTGATGTTGAGAGTGAAATATCCTGGCCAGAAAAGGTAATGCTGATAATGACAGATGTTCGGACCTGGTTTGGAGTGCCAATTAGGATGGCTTCAGTCTTGGAGTTGTTCAGCTGCAAGAAAATGTTGGAAGGTTGGAGATGGGCCTGTAGTTGTCAAAGACTTCTGGGTCTAAGGTAGATTTTTTGATAAGTGGTCTGATGACAGCAGTTTTCAATGTAGATGGAACATGACCAGCCTGGAGGGAGTGATTAATGACCTTAGTGATCAAAGGACTTATAACACAGAGGTTAGATTTTACCAAGGATTTGGGGAAGGGGTCCAGTGCACAGGTGGATGGTTTCATCTTTCTAATAATGTTCTCAACATCTTGCTGTGAGATGTCAGAGAAACAGGAGAGAGGTTGGGAAATCCCAGGCTGTGGGTCGACAGTCGGGCCAGACAGGACAGGGGAGCTGGATAGGACGGAGCGTTATCTACTTTCCTATTTTCCTGAAAAAAGTGATAAAGTTGTTACATCTCTCCTCTGTAACTTCTGATTGACAATGAGTTTGTGGTTTAATGATATGATTGATAGTAGAAAAAAAGTTGCTTGGAGTTTCCAGGGCTATTGTTAATGATATTTGGAGTAGAATTGTGACCGTGCTTCTCTCAAAGACCTCGCATAAGCCTTCTGATGCTCTCTGTATGCTTGCCTGTGAACAGTAAGTCCCAAGGTCATAAAGCGATGCTCAAGGACACGCCCAGCTGTCTTCATCTTTCGCAGTTCGTAGGTGTACCAGGGAGCTGAGCGCGAAAAAGGTGACAGTTCTAGTTCTGATAGGGGTCTGGAAATCTAGGAGACTGCTCAGAGATTGGTTGTAGAAATCAACTGACTCAGTGACTGAGGAGAAATCAACAGAAGAGAGATGCTGGAGGTCTATGGTCAAAGTGATGAGATGCACATGATAATGGCATGCGACTTATTGTGCAGCCCTAATTTTTTTGTGTTTGTTTGTTGATCAAAAGTACAAAGTAGATGAGAAAAACAAGGATGCCGGCTGTATTCAAAGCGCCGTTACTGTTTCTGAAATTTTCCGCTGGCTCTGGGCCCGTATTTATCAAGCTTCTCAAAGTGCCATTTTAGTCTTAAGTGCTAAGAATTCATTACATTTACTCCTACTTTCAAAATTAAGTATAAAATCAAGTTATCAAATTTCTTAAAGCTAAGAATCACTCTTACTCTCCCAGTTGTTTAAGACAGCTCGAGAGGTCTCTCAAGTGGTTAGGAGTTGCCAGTAGGGGCTTGTGATGGAGCTGAGGAGACAGAGACGTGCGCAAATCTTTCAGGAGAGGAAGAATGTTCTTGAAATGTTTGACGACGAGCAGAGGTAATCTCAGAGGTAACCTCATTTCCTTAGGTAATCAAACAGAAAACGAGCAAAGAATATTTATATTACCAAAGAACATCATAACTGACTTCAGCCTAGTATTATAGGCTCTTTAAAAACACCCCCGTTATCATCAGTGAAGCTACCTACACTGTATCATGAATAAATCTCTTACCCCTTATTTACACTGCACAGGTCTGCGGCACTTTATGGCTCCAAAACAGCCACCCGAGCTGATCACGGCTACTCACCAGCCTTGCCGCGGCAAGTTTCTGAAGTGGCTCTCCGCGCTGCATCACTAAAGTTAGGCGCCTATATTTTTGATGGATAATAATAATAATAATCGTCTTGATGTTGTCAAAGAAATCAGTAAGGGGTGCTCCGATCAGGATTTTTGAGGCCGATCACACCGTCACATAAGCATAATCTGCCGATACGATCACCGATACCGATCTTTTTAAAGCCTCTACTGCCTTTCCTTTTGCATTTAAATCTTTATTAAATGCAACCCTGCGGTTCATAAAGAACTTTGTTTTCCTACCTGCCATCTATTATTGCCTTATCTAAAAGTGTTCTTTCCCTTTAAACCTAGCCAAAAAGCCATATGTGTTGACTATGAAACCCAGTAGACTTTAATAATATGCATTTATGGTGTAATTACTAAATTTTCCTGTCAATCCATGTTCATATTTACTGCAAAAATGCGCTGTTACTTTAATTCAGCGCTTGCAGCGCAGCAAAAATAGACTCGGTGCGGAAACCATCTCTGCACTGCTGCAGACGCACCGCTCATGGAACGCACTGCCGGACAGCAACGGTGTGCAGTTTGTGCACTTTACTAATCCGTTAATATGAGCGCAGAAAAAATACACCACATGCGCACTGCAAACAAAGTAATGTGAACCTGTGTGAACCTAATGTGATCCTCCTTTGAACAGAACAACCACATTCAAAAGAAACAAACTAAAGATTATCCTCCGCAGCCATCTGTGGTCGTAAAACTAATTAATGATCTGCATGACGCCCGATTGTCTGGACCGGCTTCCTGTCAAGGCCTGGTCCTTATCCCTCAGGGGATCGGAACTGCTAAAATCCTAACTCAAACCAACGGGCAAAAACTGTAAGCAACAGAACTTCAGTGTTGTCTCGTGACTGGCTTCAGCGTAAATAAAAATCTAATAAACAACAGAACAAAGAACGTTGTATCTGGAAATGTTCCAGCGACAGACACTCCTGGACCCCATGACCATTTAACGCATAAATCGATAATCCGATAAACAGAAAGCGACAGATTAATAGCTCCATGTCCGAGCGAGAAGAATAGCAGGTCTACACTGCATTACTTTTTGCAACCTCCATTGACCTCAGGACTTTCTCTGTCCTCCCCCTTTCTCTACATTCCAGAAAAAACGTGCGTTTCTCCAGTCACTGACAAAGGAGCATAGAACTTACACAGACAATTCAAAAAGACAATCATTTAAAAGTATAAAAGGGCAACTGTATTCACAAATAACTTTGTTTAAATGTCTTATGATGCTATGATATTGTTTTCCTGTATTCAGTGCAAGTTTAACCATTTTTTTAATAACCCCACCCCTTTTAGTAGTATGTACACATAAAATCAAAAAAAAAAAAAATCATGTGTATGCAAACTACCCAATATTTGAGCTTGAATGAAAGCTTATTTTATGTGCAAAACTTTGGTATGAATGAGAAGTGGGAAATATGTACGATTCTCACATTAAGAAACTTTATAGAAGTATTAATACAATCTGGCAAGGATGTTCCCATGTGATAAATTGAAGCATCATGTTAATTTAAGCATTAAGAAGAATCTTGTGGGGCATGGCCCCGCCCCTGCAGCCAATATCTGATTGGAACAACGATCTGTGGGACGGACTTATGCAGCTGGATCAAAAACCCTATGTCCGAACAGATTCAATGCCTTTTCACCTTTGTGTTAAACGCGCTCCAACTTGCGCTCACACGCTGCACCATCAAGCCATCGGGTAATTCAAAGCTCCAAACACTCCGTGAAACTTCATGACTGAAACTTCTTAATCTTCAAAGTCTAAAGCCAAGCAGAGAAACTCTCAGAAGACCTTCAAGGCAAGCCTTACTCCTCCTTACCCAAGCAACCTACCTCCAATCTCCTAACTCACAAGCAAACCTTCAAAACTTCATGCAAACGCAGCAACTCATTTCCTGAACCTTTTGTGTGTATTTGTGTATGTGTTTTAGCTTAGTTTAATGTGCCATAGAATAGCGAAAAAACTGTTGTTTCATTTATAAAGAAGTATTGTCTTGTGTCGTGTATTTTTAAAGTTAAACTCTGCCCAGATCCGGCTACCTAGCTCGTAGTTTATAAATGATCACAAGCATGTATTAAACTTTGGCCAGGGATAGTACAAATATTCAAATTGGTAAGATATACTGATGTTAACATCTTGCTGGACGAACGGTTGATAAAGTGTAAACTATCAAATTTGGAATCAATTCAATCAGGTTGATTTTGAATCTTCAGATTCAATACCCCCTCTGAAAAGAGCTAAAATAAAAGAGTTATATTCCTTACACCTGGCATTATGTGTGTGCACTGCGAGTGCGCATGAGCGCACGGTCTCCAGGAGAGCGCGCGAGCGCTGAATGGTTAAACGCTGGCAAGAATTTAAAAAGTAATGCAATTTATAAACTTTAGTGACGAAGTGACACTGCCTCGATTGTGCAAGTGACAATTCCTGTGTCAACTGTGCAGCGTGCAGCTCGCTTATAGATAGACGCGATATAGTGATTTGAAGACATTTGCGTATTTTGAGAGAGCGCGTGCGCGGTAATTCCCTCTCGCTGTTTGTGAAATTACATCTCACACAATGTTTTCAAATTACTTTATAATTTATCTAATGAAGAAATAAGAAGGTGAGTAACTCATCTTCAGCATTATAATGATTTCACCCGCGCCGGACAGAGACTGAGACGGTGCCGCTGCATGTCATGCCAAACCTCTCATGGCAGCGTCATCAGCTTGAGATCGTTTTTTTGAGATCAGCCTTTTTAGAGACCGCCGATCAATCATCCCAACGTGATTATCGGCCGATAATAATCGGTACCCTATCAATCGGAGCGCCCCTAGAAATCAGCAACAGGCAATATCTCTGACTACCGTCGATACATGATACTATCGTCTACCGGCACAACCCTAAATTAAGGTTGTGATGACAATTTGTTTCCTTACCATAATGTATTCTCTTCTTAGGAGTTCACCATCAAATGTGAATTTATCTGAGAATATTCTTAATTAAGGAAATCTATTCAGTGATTGGTCTATGCGTATGTTGTCATCCAAAATCCTGTTTGTGGCACAGCAAAGTGTCGTGAATCAACTCTAAGACTGACACTTAAGATTTAGTCCTACACTTCACTTAAAGGGGTCATATGATGTTGCTAAAAAGAACATTCTTTTGTGTATTTGGTGTAATTAAATGCGTTTATGCGGTTTAAGGTAAAAAACACCTTATTTTGATTGACCAGCTACCAGTCCGTTGTATTGACCCGAATAATACCTCAATCTGTGAGGGACAAATGTGATGGATGGCCCCTTTACCATACTGTGATGCCCTGTCAGGCCTGAGCGATGATTCAAAAACATTAAAACGCATTATAAACGAGGCATTTTGTTGCATCCAGTGGGTACATAATTACTGATTATAATGACTTATACTGTCTTTTATAAAAATGTTGCAACGCGCCACGTAAACATAACATGGGGTATGTGGGTTCGTGGTGGGCAGTTTTGTGATAACAAAACAACCAGCCCTACTCTACAACTGCCCTACTGAGTGAGTTCAGATGCGAATTATCATTGGCAAATTCTTAAATATAAAAAACGTACTTACAGTCTGGGAGTCAGAACAGCTGTCATTGTAGTCTACTCTACCAGGATCAGGAAACAGTTCTCCATAAAATGTGCTGAACACATCTGAATATTTGTGTTGAAGTCTTCTGAAACAGTGTTGTAAATACAACTTAACACCTGATTTCTAGTCGTGTCCTCTTTTGGAAGGCCAAACGAAGTAGTTTAGCTTTCACAACGAAACACAGTTTCACACACGGCGGGCTAGAGTGAGCGCGGGCGGCGCACAAAGCGATTCGTCCTCTTTTGGAAGCTCTGATGTTGTTTCTACAGTAATTTGGAGGTTCAATGTAAACTGAACTTAATGCTCGGACGAGACAGAGCAAAGCCAGGGCTGGATCTGCCTCCTCCGGGGGCAGCACTTGCAGGTTTACCACTTGGTCTTTGAAGGGTGTAGTTGGAACCTTGGGCACGTAGCCGGGCCGGTGCCTCAGGGTTACCTGGGAGTCAGGCGGCCCGAACTCTAGGCACGAATCATCTACCGAAAATGTGTGCAGGTCCCCTACTCTCTTGATGGAGGTCAGTGCAAGCAGGAGCAGAGTTTTCAATTAAATAAACTTTAGCTCAACTGAATGCAAAGGCTCGATGGGCCTTGCTGTAGTGATTTTAGCACTAGAGACCCAAGAGTGTATAGAGGGGGGCCGGGTAGGATTCAACCTCCTGGCCCCTCTAAGGAACCTGATGACGAGGTCATGCTTACCTATCGACTTCCCATTCACTGGGTCATGGTACACAGCGATAGCAGCAACCTGGACTTTGAGGGTGGAGGGAGACAGCCTTCTCTCCAACCATTGCTGCAAAAAGGAAAGCACGACCCAGATCGGCCATCTTCTCCTGGGGTCCTTCCCATCGGCGGGCGAGTTTTGCGCCAATGCGATTGGAGCGCAACACACACCTTGTCGGTTAGGTACGCAACTGTCGCTGTGTTGTCCGTTCGGACCAGTACGTGCTTGCCTTGTAAGCGCACTTTGAGATGGTTCAAGGCAAGGCGCACTGCTAACAACTATAGGCAATTGATGTGCCAATGCAGCTGCGAGCCCGTCCAAACCCCTGAGTCTGCATGCCTGTTGTACATGGCACCCCACCCGGTGGTTGAGGCATCCGTGTAGACCACAGCATGCTTGGAGATCTGCTCTAGGGGCACCCCTGCCCGGAGGAACTCAAGATCTGACCACGGGGTGAAGGTTTGACGACAGACCGGTGTAACTTGGACCCGGTGAGNGTGTTTTAACTTAGTTGAATGTGCCATAGAATAGCGAATAAACTGTTGTTTCATTTATAAAGAAGTATTGTCTTGTGTCGTGTATTTTTAAAGTTAAACTCTGCCCAGATCCGGCTACCTAGCTCGTAGCTTATAAATTATCACAAGCATGTATTAACATTTGGCCAGGGATAGTACAAATATTCAAATTGTTAAAATATACTGATGTCAACGGCTCGCTGGACGACCGTTGATATAAAGTGTAAACTATCAATTTGGAATTCAGTTTTAATCAGGTGGACCTCGAATTTTCAGATTCAATACCCCCTCTGAAAAGAGCTAAAATAAAAGAGTTATATTCCTTACACCTGGCATTATGTGTGTGCACTGCGAGTGCGCATGAGCGCACGGTCTCCAGGAGAGCGCGCGAGCGCTGAATGGTTAAACACTGGCAAGAATTAAAAAGTAATGCAATTTATAAACTTTAGTGACGATGTGACACTGCCTCGATTGTGCAAGTGACAATTCCTGTGTCAACTGTGCAGCGTGCAGCTCGCTTATAGTTAGACGCGATATAGTGATTTGAAGACATTTGCGTATTTTGAGAGAGAGAGCGCCTTGTGTTCTTGTGCGCAGTAATTCCCTCTCGCTGTTTGTGAAATTACATCTCACACAATGTTTTCAAATTACTTTATAATTTATCTAATGAAGAAATAAGAAGGTGAGTAACTCATCTTCAGCATTATAATGATTTCACCCACGCCAGACAGAGACTGATACGGTGCCGCTGCATGTCGTGCCAAACCTCTCACAGCAGCGTCATCAGCTTGAGATCGTTTTTTTGAGATCGGCCTTTTTAGAGACCGCCGATCAATCATCCCAACGTGATTATCGGCCGATAATAATCGGTACCCTATCAATCGGAGCGCCCCTAGAAATCAGCAACAGGCAATATCTCTGACTATCATTGATACACGATACTATCGTCTACCGGCACAACCCTAAATTGAAGGTTGTGATGACAATTTGTTTTCTTACCATAATGTATTCTCTTCTTAGGAGTTCAACCATTCAATGTGAATTTATCTGAGAATATTCTTAAATAAGGAAATCTATTCAGTGATTGGTCCATGCGTATTTCGTCATCCAAAACCCGTTTGTGGCACAGCAAAGTGTCGTGAATCAACTCTAAGACTGACACTTAAGATTTAGTCTACACTCACTTACAGGGGTCATATGATGTTGCTAAAAAGAACATTCTTTGGTGTAATTAAATGCGTTTATGCGGTTTAAGGTTAAAAAAACACAATATTTTGATTGACCAGCTATCCAGTGCGTTGTGATTGACCGAATACCTCAAGCATGTGAGGGAAATGTTATGCCCCTTACCATACTGTGATGCCCTGTCAGGCCGGAGCGACGATTCAAAACCTATAAAACCCATTATAAACGAGACATTCGTTGCATCCAGTGGGGACATAATTACGGATTATAGGACTTATACGGTCTTTTAAAAATGTGCATCGCGCCAGTAACTAAAACCATGTCTGATTGTGATACAAAAACAAGCCCTACTCTACACTGACCTACTGAGTGAGATTCGATGCGAAGTATCAGTGGCAAATTCTTTAAATATAAAAAATGTACTTAAATTCTTTGAGTCAGAACAGCCGGCATTGTTGTTTACTCTACCAGGATCAGGAAACAGTCTAAATGTGCTGCACACATCTGAATATTTGGTTTGAAATGTTCTGGAACAGTTGTAAATACAACTTAACCACCGATTTCTAGTCATGTCCTCTTTTGGAAGAACAAACAAAGTAGTTTCGCATTCACAACGAAACACAACGTCACACACGGTGGCTTAGAGTGAGGCGGCTGGCGGCGGAGCAAAAAGGATATGTCATCTTTGGAAGTCTTGATGTGTTTCTACATAATTTGAGTTCAAGGTGAAACTGACTTAATGCTTCGGACGACGATGGGACAGAGAAAAGCTAGGGCTGGGTCTGCCTCCTTCGGGGGCAGCGCTTGCAGGTTCACCAATTGGTCTTTGAAGGGTGTAGTTGGAACCTTGGGCACGTAGCCGGGTCGGGGCCTCAGGATTACCTGGGAGTCAACCGGCCCAAACTCTAGGCACGAAACGTTGACCGAAAATGCGTGCAGGTCCTACCCTCTTGATGGAGGCCAGTGCAAGCAGGAGCAGAGTTTCAATGACAGAAACTTTAGCTCAACTAAATGCAAAAAGGCTCGAATGGGCCCTGCTATAGTGATTTTAGCACTAGAGACAGGTACCAAGAGGGTATAGAGGGGGGCCGTGAAGGATTCAACCTCCTGGCCCCTCTAAGGAACCTGATGACGAGGTCATGCTTACCTACGGACTTTCCATTAACCGGGTCATGGTACGCAGCAATAGCAGCAACCTGGACTTTGAGGGTGGAGGGAGACAGCCTTCGCTCCAGCCCCTGCTGCAGAAAGGAAAGCACGACCGCAATCAGGCATCTCCGGGGGTCTTCTCGACGAGAGGGTGCGGACATGCGATGGGCGCGCAAACCACCTGTCGAGTTGAGTACGCACGGTCGCTTTGTTGTCCGTTCGGACCAGTACGTGCTTGCCTCGTAAGTGCCTTTTGAGACGGTTCAAGGCCAGGCGCACTGCCAACAACTCTAAGCAATTGATGTGCCAATGCAGCTGCGGGCTCGTCCAAACCCCTGAGACTGCATGCCTGTTGTATGTGGCACCCCACCCGGTGGTGGAGGCATTCGTGTAGACCAAAGCATGCCTGGAGATCTGCTCTAGGGACACCCCTGCCCGGAGGAACGCAAGATCTTACCACGGGGTGAAGGTTTGGCGACAGACTGGTGTAACTTGGACCCGGTGAGTGCCGCGCTTCCACACCCACCTCAGGACTCGGCCATAAAGCCAATGCTGGAGCGGTCTCATATGAAGCAACCCCAGCGGCATGACTGCCTCCGTAGCTGCCATATGCCCCAGGAGCCTCTGAAAAATATCAGTGGGACCGCTGTCCTGCCCTTGAAAGTATTCAGCAGGCTAGACGACCACGCACTCCTGCGTGAGGCGTGCTGTCTTTTCGACCGAGTCCAACTCCATACCGAGGAAAGAGATCCTCTGCGTCGGGGAGAGTTTGCTCTTTCCCAGTTGACCCGAAGGCCCAACAAGCTGAGGTGTGCCGAACCGAATAAGTTCTTTAAGTGTCATGTCCCTTGTGCTCGCAAAACTGATCTGAGGACTGTGTAGTATAAGCCAATAGTCTTATAGTTCGAGAAAGCGAAACACCCTGCTCTTGAGGGGAACAAGAGAGCTGACCTCCACGACTTTCGTTAAGACACAGGGAAACCGTGACAGCCCGAAGGAAAGGACTTTACTCATATGCCCCGTCCTTCGAACACAACCCTCGAAAATGGTCTGTTTGGCGCGGAGGGATAAGGAGGCAAACATGAAAGTACGCGTCCTTAAGGTCGATCGCTGCAAACCAATATCAGGGACGGATGCACCTGAAGATGCGTTTCTGCGTCAACATCTTGAACAGTAACCGATGAAGGGCCTGGTTCAAGACACGCAGGTCCAAGATTGGTCTTAACCCACCGCCTTTCTTGGGTACAAGAAAGTAAGGGCTGTAAAACCCCGACCTCAGGGACGGTCCCTCGGCGATATATAGCATCCTTCGCCCGTAGGACGGCGATCTCTGCCTGCAGAACGGGGCAGCGGCGAACGAATGCATAGCGAGTTTCCTGATGGGTCTGCAGAAGCACAGCGAGACGGGCTGGGTTAGCGGGACCAGCGGGACCACAGCCGTACCTGCAGTGGGGCAGTGAGGTGGAACGCAGGGACCCGGCTCGTGGGTGGGCCGAAGAGCGGTCTGAGTGTGCGGTTCAACGCTTACCTTGTTCCACGGTTTGGCAGAGGGTGCGTCAGTAGGGCCTTTGTTGATGGTCTCGAACCGCCCGCTGCTGCCGGCTGGCGAAGGAGGAGGATAAGTGAGGTCCGACGTTAGTCCGTCCACAACTCTCCGTGCCCTCCTGAGACCCAGAGATAAAGGAAACTGCTCCTTTGTCGAGAATTTGGGTACCGTCTGCCGTGAGGCCAACGGCGGGAAAAAAATGAAACAAAAGATTCTCCACCCAAGGGGTGGTGCGTTCACCATCACCCGAAGAAAGTGAGTAGGGTCGTGTTGACGCTCCGAACCTCCGTCCTGCGCCGATGGGAAGGAGAGGATGAGTGAGGTCGTCGTTAGTCGTCCGAATCTCGTGCCCTCTGGGACACAGGATAAGGAAACTACTCTGTTGTCAAGAATTTGCGCGGTACCGTCGGCCGGAGGCCAACCGTGGGAAAAAAAAAATTAACAAACGATTCTCCACCGAGGAGTGGTGAGTTACCATCTCCCGAAGAGCAGATACTTCCATCTCTGGTCGCCTGCCTGGCCGGTGATGGGGGGCCTGGACAGGCGGGGGGCAGCCACACCCCAGCTCGCCGACGCCGCTTTGCTGAAGGCTGCGAGGATGTGGCGCACGGGAGGGCGTTTGAGGGGCCCTCATGTCGGCCCGACACAGCCAGAGATGGCGCTCCTGGACCACAAACGTTACCAGAGCATGCGGTGACCTAGCGTCTCAGGCGTGAGGGTCCAGGGCGTTTACGGAGTTCTTTGAGAACTTCTGGGTCGTGACCACCCTCGTGCAGGTCCTTAAGTGCCTTAGCCTGGTGCACCTGCAGTAACGCCATAGCGCGTAAGGCGGAAGCAGCTTCCCCGCAAGCCGTATAGGCACTGCCAGTTAGACCAGACGAATGCCTACAGGCACGGGAAGGATGTACCGGGTCTCCCCGCCAGGAGGAGGCGGACTTAGGACACAATTACATCGCTACCATCCGCTCCACCGGGGGGATCGCCGAATACCACTTCGCTGCAGCGCCATCGAGGGTGGTGAGGGAGGAGAAACCAGCAGATCGGTTTCCGGCAGTAAAAAAAAGATGCCGTCCACGACTTGTTGAGCTCCTCATACACCTCCGGGAAGAAAGGCACCGGGGCGGGGCGCGAGCCACCCCGAGAAACCAATGTTTTCATTAGAATCAAATAACATTTGTTACAAACATGCCATAGAGTTACAATGGCCCCCACTTATGGGGATGTTGTACTTTCACTCATTTCTTTTGGCCGTAACTAAAGAAGAAAAAAAGTATACACCGCAAATTATGAAACAAAAGCACATATTTTTACTAACCAAGTGTGAAATTAATGTGGAGCAAAAAAAATAATATATATATATATATATATACACACCACAGCACGTCTGAGCACTGTGGATTTACACAAAGTGAGAAAGTTAAAAAGTGTTAGGTTGTGGCACACTCTCCCCTATTTACACTTATTGCAAAGAAAATGCTGATATTTTACTAGTGTAATAGATGTATCGCTTTGATTAATGTAAATAGCATCTATCGCTAAGAAAATATGCTATTTTGTTGCTATAGCATCTAATGTAATGTAAAAAATAAATGTAATATGACACATATTGCCTTCTGTCAGCAGTGATATTGCCAAATATGTTTCCTATAAGGCTATATATAATTTTGACATAGGTACATTCAGTGGATAGATGAAGATTCAGGTTTATAACATACATGTAAATATATCAATAATATCTAAATAGGTTTCATACATGTTTTTACTTCTTATGACAATATATCTCATATATGGAAACTTAATTTATGTACATATATGAATTACTGTCCTTTTGCTCAGAACCTGTTCAGCAATGCTCTCTGCTGTTATATTTGTCTGCTTTGTAAAGTTGTTGTCATTTAAATGTACAGTAATGTTTGTTTTCCAATATGTTCAGTTTATTCTTAGAGATGTCATATTAAGATATTTTAAACCCACTTGAAATGATATAATACTGAAAGTAAAATAATTGTTTTGTGGAAGGGATCCAGATTTGGTACTGAATTTTAACAACTGGCACTGTTTGTAGGGTTTATTTGTTTATTTTTATTATTATTATTTTTTGATTGTGGTATACTTTGTTTAATGTCTTGCACATACTATAGGTCAATGCAAGTATTCTGACATTTTGTTTTAAATAAACATTTTATTGCCATTTACCTCCAGCTGTCCTCCAGTCCAGATTATGTTTTCAGTGTTGAGTACAAAGCGCTGGTCAGGGGGCAGTGAGGCATCATAGTATCCCACTGGTGTAAATTGGATTAAGCCATCAGAGTCCTTCTGCCAGTTCACAACTTCATATTGGGCTACTGTGGCACCAGTGCTGTCAAACCACACACGATCTCCCATTTTTACAGTGAAATTTACTCTTTTCAGAGCTTCAACAACCTATATGAGAAAAAGGTATTTCAAACAGAAACCCATCTTGCTTTCCCTTTCGGTCTGTCACTTTTTTATTTTATTACCTGCTGAGGTTGTATTTTCAGGTCATTCTCACAACCTTCCTTTTCTTTACACTTGAGTAGATTGTGTAGTGAATGAGCCACAGCATAAACTGCTTTGTACACATTGCTTGAATATCGTTGTTCAGGCACATCTTCATTGTAGTTTTTAAGCAAAAGCAAATCCTGATATATGTTGCAACTTGATGCATATTGAGAAGAATTTATCATAGTCCGTGAGCATGGAAAAGCTGTTTCCCAGAATGATTTTATAACATAGTCTGAAAAACCTTCAATATTGATTTTTCTCACTGCAAACCCCAGCGACCCTCCAAGAACATGAAAGCTGTTTGGAGTGATCAAACTCTTAGCAGTTATCCATGCCTCCACCCCAATAATTTGGAGGCCTGTAATATTCTCAATACTTAGTTGCTCGAGCAAATTTTCCATTTCAAAACTGGTAAGAAATGCAACAATCACTTTTGCGGTACTTTTCTTAATAGTGTCGACCACTTTTCGAAGTTTTTCAGGCTCTGTTCGGTAGAATTTCTCAGAGTACTCCACACAAATTCCCTCCTCCTGGGCTGTATTCAGGAATATGGCCATTCCATTGTTTCCATAGTCATTGTCACTGTTCACAGCTCCCACCCAAGACCAGCCAAAGTGCTTGACTATATATGCAAGTGCTCTGCTTTGGTGGTAATCACTAGAAATAGTCCTGAAGAATGAAGGGTAATCTTTCCTATTACTGAGACATTCACATGATGCTGAGTGACTTATCTGAAAAAGAAAGAACAGGAAACAGTGATACCATCATCAGTATGGAGATCATTAATAGACTTACTGTATAGGTAGACCCTCACCACTGGAATTTTAAAAGGTCCTGTAGTTCTGGACAGAATCACTGTGGCTGATGATTCTGTTTCTCCTATGATGGCATGTATAGGAGAATGCCCATTGCATCTGTCCTCTGCTGCAAATTCTTGTCCATTCATTAATGCCATAGTTGCACTCATAGAAGACAGTCTTGAGCCACAGGTTTTATCTATTTTTTTTACCTTCTGTAACCATATAAAACATTGGGAGTAAATGTAATTTTGTTAATCTCCTCCATGGCAAAAAAAATCATGGTTGACCATCGAAAAACTCTTAGATTTACCCACTGTGAACATTTGGAGCTAGGGTTAGTGTATCACACACACACACACACACACAAAGTAAAGGCCATCTAAATTCTAAAATGTTTCATCTGGTTCATGTGTTGAAATACGGACATTACAGATGTTAGGTATACCACCCTTTATAAATGTACTTATTGCAGCCAATAAAAGATTATTTTAAATGCATTATCTTCTCCGATTTTTTTTTTCCAATTAGTTAAATGTTGGAAACCTGGAGCATGATAGCAGCTGAGGTCTTTCTGTAAACTCAAATGAAGGCAATGTCTCTATGCTCCGGATCGGAAAAAGTGCTCCAATAGTTACATCTCCATCTTTGGATATCAGCGGGTAGTTAGGGCTTCCCATCATTTGACAAAAAGGCTTTTCTGCTTTTGTATGAAGTTGAATTAAAAGCAGGAGTGTGTAAATAAAGAAAAGCATCCCAATGATTGAGCTCAACCGCAGATGTCAAATGCAATTGACCAAATATATTATTTTCATTTTTATAGACATAATTAATATGGATGATTGATTATAAATGTAGCCTATTACCTTATAGGGCAGGACATGAGGCAGGTTAAGTGGGGTGGGACAGAGTCTAAGTAATATGATGGATATATTTTCTCAAACAATCAAATGTAGTAAACTGTAAAATAATATTGCAATATAATTGCTTTTGTCTGTGCAATCATATTTGCGTTACCTAATATCTAATAAAGTGTTTGCATTACCTAACCAGTTTGATACTTCTTAAACATTCTTTTGTTTAAAATTTTTAAACTCTTGCTGCATCAGTTGATTTGTTTGTATGAGAAAATAATTATTGTATTAGTAATTACTTCTACCATTGTCAAGGAACATAACAAGGTTGCTATATGTACTCCCATTTTTTTAAATAATTATGTTTGCATTTTATACCATTTTCTAATAAGTTTAGATACCTCTGTATTACAAAAAAAAAAAAACAGAGGTATATTCATATTATATTTGGTGCATTGGATACTGACTCATGAACAGAATCCTGAAGCAATGAACAGAATAATGAAGCAATTCTCTCTCAGGTTATTTCTAAAATTAGTAAGCACTTACTACTGGTCACGAATTCTAGCCCTTGGCTTTTTGTCATTCAGAGACAATCTAAGCACTAAACTGTACTAAGTGGCACAAATATGAACACGTATTTTCTAGTCTATGAATATGGGTATTTGGCAGAATACACATGCACAAACATGTGCATGCTTGTTTTGCTATATCAAGGTTTTAGCTAGGGATGCACCGATACCCCTTTTTCCAGTACTCGCACGATACCGATACTTTTATTTTTGGTACTTGCCGATACCAATATTTTTATTGCATTTGTACATTTTTTAAATATTGGGTACAGAAACCAAAATAGTATGTATAATGTTAGTTGGTTAACTTAATTTATGAAATAGATACAGTCAAACCAAAATTTATTCAGACACCTTCAACATTTCTCACATTATCAAACTTTATTCGCTATAGTTTAGAAAATGGTAATAAAATATGACAAGAACTCAGAGTTAAACTGTGTCAGAACAAATTCAGCTTGATAATGTTAGATAACTTTGATACAAAGGTATGTAATGGATTACAATCAACCAAACAATATTCAGACAGCTGTTAGTATGACAGTATTTACACAACTATCAATACTTAGTCGGGCAACCCTTAGCCTTAATGACAGCCTGTAGTCTCCTGGGCATGCTGTCATCCAGCTTCATGCAAACCTCAACTTCAAATTTTTTTCCCCAGACTCGGTCTGAATAATTTTTAGTCCCAAATTTGTATCAGTTTTACTGGTAGTTCACTGTGTGAAGAAATTTTGGGTATAATTTGTCACAGTTTACTTTATTTTGCTATCCTCATTTACATAAATGAACTATAGTGTCCTGCACCCACTAGTAAAAAAAAATATAAAAAATTAAATCTGGTCTCTGATTAATTTTTGGTTTGACTATATCCTTTGGTTATTTTCACACTTAATTATGCCCATTAAAATGTATTTTACAAGTTTTTGTTACTTTCACTGTTCATTTTTTTGCTTTATGGTACATCATCTTTAATTTAATAGCATTAGAGCTGCTCCATTGCAGCGGCTTAGTACTGTAATCACGCGCTTTGCTGTAATAATGCAGGGAACCACTCACTATAAATCTAACTGTGATATTTTCAGAAATAGAAGTCGCATTTTTTTTCATTTGAAACATGCTGCGATTTATTTTCCAAAGCCTCTCATATAATGCAGAAACACTCAAGCAAGCAAAACATGCCCAACGCGTGAACGTATTTGTGCAGAATAGTACAGCCTAGCACATTTCACAAAGGCTGCTAGATTCACTTAAAAGTCACCCGACTCCGCAGCTTCAATAAATTATCCACCGCAACCCGCCCGCCCTGTATTTTTGTCTGATTTAGATAACCACACCGATCATCAGCTATACAGTCAATACTGAATGTTTAACATTATATTCATTGCATACATATACTTCGTAGACATCCTTAATCTCTAATAACTCCATTATGTTGTCGGTGTTTCATTGTCTGAATATGGCATTTAACACATGCTGTGTGTATCGGGTTTGGTATCGGGGCATTTTAACGAGTATGAGTACGAGTATAGGAGCTCAGTATCGGCCCGATACCGTGCATCCCTACTTTTAGCTATACAATGTGAAAGGGAAAGTGTGAAGTTTATACCACAGTACTGTAGAATGCTTAATCTTGATAGGCTGAAAGATGTTCAAAGTGTTGATTATTTTTCTGTAACTGCATAGCTAAAAAATTCTACCCACCAGCAAAATTATTTGAAAGAAAATGCTTGAAAATGAACTTGATGTGATATAATGCAATAACATCTCGGTTACGTATGGTAACCCTCGTTCCCTGATGGAGGGAATGGAGACATTGTGTCGAGTGTATGACACTAGGGGTTGCTCTTGGGAGCCCAAACATCTCTGACATCTTTGAGAAGAGGCCAGTGAAATTTGGTGTGCAGAATTTGCATAGATGGCCACGCCCCAGACATCTGGGTATAAATAGGCCAGCATAGCATCTGCTCACTCGTTCTGTTCTGAGGAGTCGAGAAGCATCACAACCCACTCAACAACCCAACCCACAAGTAGTGGCATGAAGGACACAACGTCTCCGTTCCCTCCATCAGGGAACGAGGGTTACCATATGTAACTGAGACATTCCCTTTCTGTCGTTCACTTCAACGTTGTGTCGAGTGTACGACACTGGGGTCCCTATACCAAATGCCACAACTGCCAAACTGCGTCATGAGTCCACAGGGGCACAGATGTTGACAGGCCCGCATTTCATAACCAAATGAACCTCACCTCCCCGTAACCTTCCAACGCCCAAGACTTAAGACCTCGTTCTCCAACATCCGGGAGAGCTGCCATAGAGGCAGAGGTCCCCTCAGCCAGAGCCTGTCCCATATTAATACTCAGCAGAATTTAATGACTAAAAAGTCTTTGTAGTAACGTCGGGAGAGTGACTGTTCCCCACTGGGGGAAAGGCTCTACGGAGATCACATCAGTTAATTTTGACAGCAAATTTTGGTTTAGTTTTAGTCATAGTCTTTTGACTAAAATGCCATTTAGTTTTAGTCATATTTTAGTCATCTGAATTGTTTTTAGTTTTAGTCGACTAAATATCATAATATTTTAGTCGACTAAATCTACAGTAAATTTAGTCGGCTAAAATCTAACGGGTTTAGTTACAGTGTCATGCATTTATTAAGCATTTCTCTAAAAATTCCAAACTCATTATATAGGTTTGATATAAAGGTTATATCATGATAGACACCGATTTAACTGCGGTGACACACAACATGCCTTTATATTAAAATTAATTAAAACCACTTCTCAAAGAACAAGAACATGGTCTTCTTTTTAATGAAATACCAATGGTTATATAGGCTAATTATGCATTCTTTATAGCAACTTGTTTACCATATTCTTCATTCTTTCAAGCAGACATATATATTTCTATAAATAAATTTAGATTAATCTTTAGTGCTGCTAAAGTTTTTCAGTCAAGGAGCAATGCATGATTTCTGGGGTTTCATTTGTTGATTGATTAACATCAAGACTCGGACCGGCAAACTAATTAAGCTGCTGGCCCTTAAGTGTAGAAGCAGACAGGTGCCTGTCCAGGCCCTCTTGGAGGAAGGATAGCACAGATCCGATGCCACATCTCCGGGGATCCTTCCTATGGGAAGAACACCAATTCATGAAAATGTGCCATTTCAGGTCATACAACCACCTTGTGGTATTCACCACTGCTGGTGAGAGGTCTTTGAGTTCCTCCTGGCCACATCCAGGGACCAAATATGGAGGTTCCAGAGATCCGAGTGCAGATGCCAGATTGTGCCCCTCCCCTGAGAAAGGAGGTCCTTCCTTAGCCGAATTTGCCAGGGAGGAGCTGATGCCAGGAGCATGAGCTCTGAGAACCAAGTTCTGTTGGGCCAATAAGGGGCCACAAACAGGAGCTGTTCTCCATCCTCCTTGACCTTGCTCAGTGTCTATGCGATGAGGCTCACTTGGGGGAACGCATACTTTGCACAGATCCTTGGGCCAGCTGTGAGCCAGTGCGTCCATGCCGAGGGGAGCCTCAGTCAGGAAGTACCACAACTGGCAGTGAGTCGATTCCGACGAAGCAAACAGGTCCACCTGCGCCTGGCCGTACAGACTCCAAATCAGCTGAACTGCCTGGCGAAGCCTCCACTCTCCTCGAGACCTGTTGTAAGAGGAGATCCGCCACACGATTGAGGTCACCCGGGATGTGAGTGGCATGCAGAGACAAGGGCTGCTGACTCAGGGGTACAGGACCGGGGCCTGACCCACGCTGAGGCAGGATGTGCTCAATGGCCTCTGTCTGCTTTTTCACTGTGGAACACTGCTGGGCAAATTCTTCCACTGTGTCGCCAAAGAGACCAACCTGTGAAATGGGGGTGTCAAGAAAGCGTACTTTCTCAGCTTCCCACATCTCAGCCAGGTTGAGCCACAGGTGGCATTCCTGGACCACTAAAGTGGACATCACCCTCCCCAGAGCCTGCACCATGACCTTCGTAGCCCGGAGGGCATTGTCAGTCGCCGAGCGCAGTTAACGCCTTGGCCTAGTAGCCCCGCAGGAAGGCCATGGCGTGAAGGGCAGACACGCTTCGCCACCAGGGATGAAGAGAACTTACAGGCCCTGGACGGTGAGTCTCGGGCAGCCCCACCAGGTGGCGGCATTTTGCGGGCAAAGATGTTGTTTTTGTTTTTGAGAACCAATTATTTAATAGTTTCAACACTGAATGATGCCAGTGTAAACTGTAAAGTGGGAGCTATTAAGGTGTACGTGGCCGCGATTGGACACTGTGGAAGGCAGATTGGTTGGGAAGGACAATCTGGTTATTAGATTCCTCAGAGGCACCTGGAGATTGAACCCTCCGAGACCACGTCTCATCCCCTCTTGGGATCTCACTCTGGTCTTGGAGGCCTTACAGAGAGATCTGTTTGAGCCCCTTCAGTCAGTTGAGCTTAGTGCCCTCTCTATGAAGACGGCCCTCCTGACTGTGCTCCAGTCGATCAAGAGGGTGTAGGATCTCCAAACCCTTTCTGTTAATGAATCATGCCTGGAGTTCGGGCCAGCAGACTCTCAAGTTGTCCTGAGACCTGGGCCTGGATATGTGCCCAAGGTTCCCACCACTCCTTTCAGGGATCAGGTGGTAACCTAGCAAGCAATCCCCTGTCAGGAGGAGGACCCCGACCTGTCTTTGTTGTGCCCAGTGCGAGCCCTGCGCACATACCTAGATAGCACTAAAAGGAGAAGACAAGACAGGTTTTAGTAATGAGACATGAAACGTGGGGTTAATTCTAAGTGAACGGGGGAGAAACAAACGATAGGAAACAGGGTTAACTTTCCTTGCTATGCGGAACAGGCCAATGTATTTCTGGGAAAGCTTCCTTGATTCGACCCTGAGGGGCAGGTTCTTGGTGGCTAACCAGACTCTTTGACCAGCTCGGAAATTAGGGGCCATCCGGCGGCGGCGATTAGCGTGACGTTGGTATCTCTGGGAGGTTTGGAGAAGGGCACGCCTAACCTTCCTCCAGGTCTGCCGAAAGCGTTGGACAAAACGCTGGGCCGAGGGAACACCAACCTGTGACACTTCCTCAGGAAACAATGGGGGGGTAAAGCCGAACTGGCATTCAAAGGGGGATAGTCCAGTGGCCGAGGACTGGAGGGTGTTGTGGGCACATTCAGCCCACATGATGTAGGTAGCCCAAGAGGTGGGGTTATTGGCCGCCATACACCGCAGAGTGGTCTCCAGATCCTGATTAATCCGTTCCGTCTGGCCATTAGACTCTGGATGGAACCCAGACGATAGGCTGGCCGTGGCACCGGGCAGAACCGGGACGAGAACTGGGGCCCTCGGTCGGAGACAATATCTAGGGGAATTCCAAACACCTGGAAGACATGGTTCATGAGGAGCTCTGCTGTTTTTTTGGCCGAGGGCAATTTGGGCAGGGGAATGAACCGGGCGGCCTTAGAGAACCGGTCCACAACCACCAGGACGACAGTGTTGCCCTGGGATGGTGGAAGTCCCGTGACAAAGTCCAGAGAAAGGTGCGACCATGGCCTACGGGGAATGGGTAAGGGATGGAGCAGTCCCTGAGGTCGCTGATGTGTAGACTTTCCCTGGCTGCACACGGGACAGGCCTCCACATAGACCTTTACATCCTCCTTGATGGACGGCCACCAAAACCACCGCTGGAGGAAGTCAAGAGTGCGGGCATTTCCCGGATGGCACGTCAAGGGAGACTCATGACCCCATTGCAAGACCCAGGCCCGGGCAGATTGATGGACGTACAGGTGTCCCTCGGAACCACCTCCTGGGTCTGGCTCTTGGGCTTGAGCCTCTCGCACCACCCTTTCCAGTTCCCACTGAAGGGGCGCGACAATTCTAGACCTAGGAATAACTGATGCCAAAGGCTTCTCCTGTATCTCGGGAGAGTAGGCTCGGGAAAGGGCATCCGGCTTGACATTCTTAGTGCCGGGTCTGTAAGACAGGAGAAACTGAAATCGATTAAAAAACAAGGACCATCGAGCCTGCCGAGGATTTAGCCACTTGGCCTGCTGGAGATATTCAAGGTTCTTGTGGTCCGTGAGAACCTGAAAAGGGTGCTGGGCCCCCTCAAGCCAGTGTCGCCACTCCTCCAAGCCGAGTTTAACTGCGAGCAACTCTCTATCCCCCACGTGGTAGTTGCGTTCAGCATCTGACAGGCGACGAGACATAAAGGCGCAAGGGTGTAATTTCCCATCCTCACCCCTTTGTGACAGAATGGCTCCTACGCCCACCTCCGAGGCGTCTACCTCTACCACGAAAGCTCTTTCTGGGTCGGGGATCGAGAGAATGGGAGCGGAAGTGAAGCGGTGCTTGAGCTCCTCGAAGGCCCCCGCTGCTTCCGAACCCCAGTGAATCTTGATTCCGCCTCCCTTGGTCAGCGTAGTCAAGGGGGCCACCACAGAGCTGAAGTTTGTAATGAACCTCCTATAGAAGTTTGCGAAGCCGATAAAACGCTGAACCTCCTTAACTGTGGCGGGAATAGGCCAGTTGAGGACAGCTTCAACCTTCTTAGGGTCCATCTCCACATGGCCATGAGTGATGATGAACCCGAGAAACTGAGTCTGGGTAACATGAAACTCACATTTCTCAGGCTTCACGTAGAGATGATTGTCAAGGAGTCTCTGGAGAACCCTGCTGACGTGCCCCTCATGCTCCTCCAATGACCCTGAGAAAATGAGGATATCGTCAAGATATACAAAGACGAATTGATTAAGCATGTCCCGGAGAACGTCGTTTATTAGTGCTTGGAATACTGCGGGGGCATTGGTGAGCCCGAACGGCATCACCAGATACTCATAGTGGCCTGTGGGGGCGTTGAATTCCGTCTTCCATTCGTCCCCTTGTTGGATCCGCACGAGATGGTATGCGTTGCGTAGATTCAATTTAGTAAAAATGGAAGCCCCTTGTAGTAGCTCGAAAGCAGTGGCCATGAGGGGAAGGGGGTATCGATTCCGAACCGTGATCTTGTTGAGGCCCCGGTAATCGATACATGGCCTAAGACCCCCGTCCTTCTTCCCCACAAAGAAGAAGCCCGCCCCAGCCAGGGAAGTAGAGGCACGGATGATGCCAGCTGCCAGAGATTCCTTAATGTAGGTATCCATTGCTGTGCGCTCGGGGGAAGACAAGGAGAAAATCCGACCCCGGGGAGGGCAGGAGCCAGGGAGTAGCTCAATGGCACAGTTGTAGGGGCGGTGAGGAGGTAAGGAGGTGGCCCGGGACTTGCAGAACACTGCCTTGAACTGATGATAGGAACTGGGTACTCGAGACAGGTCGACCGACTCTTGAAACTCGGAACTAGGGACTGAGGGACTCAGGCAGGTGAGGTGGCAAGTGGAACCACAGCTCATAATGGTGCCAGCGGACCAGTCAATCCAGGGATTATGTCTGCGCAGCCAGGGGTGACCCAGGATAACAGGATACTCGGGGGAGTCAATCAGATAGAAGGTCTCCTCCTGCTGGTGTTGATGGATGGTAAGTCGCAGGGACTGAGTGGCCTCTGTTACTCTGCCCGGTTCCAGAGGTCTGCCATTCAATGCCGTAACGGCCTGGGGATGAGGAAGCCGTTGGGTGGGGATCCCAAGTTCCCTAGCCAAGGATAGATCCAGAAAGTCGCCTGCGGCGCTGGAATCAATCATGGCCTGGACCGGATGCTGGTGGCCCTCCCAGGACAAAGTGGCTGGAACCACTAGGACGGCGTTAGTAGGAGGAGCTCTAATTTTCCCCATCACAGCCCTCCTGTAGCTGGGCGGAGATAACCATTTCCCGAGAGCTCGGAACAAGTAGAGCGAAAGTGGCCGGAAGCACCGCAGTAAAGGCAACGTCGCTCCCTCATGCGACGTTCCCTCTCACTGGGAGAGAGCCTGGAGCGACCCAATTGCATGTCCTCCGGGGAATCATGGGGCTGTTCAGGAGCCGAGGAGGCTCTGGATGCAGGAATACGAACTGGGGACACAGCCCTGCTCACAGGAACTTGGAACTGAGACGCCTTGCGGCGAGCCACCCTTCGCTCTCTCAGGCGATTGTCCAGGCGAATGGCCATTGAAATGAGGGACTCGAGGGGGGGGGGGGGGGGGGGGGGGGGGGGGGGGGGGGGGTGATCAGCACGCTTGGTTCTCTCTGGTGGCTAACTCATCTTGAAGGGGCTCGGACAGCCCTCCCTGAAAGCAGACCATCAATGCCTCATCGTTCCATCCGCTTCCTGCTGCGATGGTCCGAAACTCGATGGTGAAATCTGCGGTGCTGCGAGAGCCTTGATTTAGAGCAAGCAGGCGCTTGGAAACCTCCCGACCACTGACTGGATGATCAAACAGTCGCTTGAACTCCTCTTTAAAGGCTGCGTAGGACTCACAACAGGCATCCTGGGATTGCCACACCGCGGAGGCCTTATCTGAGAGAAGGGTAATTATGTAAGCAATCTTGGAGCGGGAAAACTTGAGGGCTGGAGCTCGAAGATCAGGGAGCATTGGGTGAGGAAACCCTGGCAGGAACTAGGATCCCCAGCAAAGGGCTTGGGAGGTGGTAATCGAGGCTCTGCAACTGAAGGAGGCCTGTTGCCACTGGGGGGTGAAGCAGCGGGAGGTGAAGCGCCCGGGAGCCGTTCAAAGAGCTGGCGGATGGAACCCATCACATCGGCCAGAAGTTGAGAGTGTTTGGTCATTAGCTCCTCCTGATGGCTGAGAACAGCTTCATGGCGCTGGAAAGATGACTCGTGCTGAGCAATCACTGCCAACAGGTCCTTTGAGGTGAGTGTTTCTGGGTCCATAACTGACTCGGTTTTTCTGTCACGAGCTGGGCTTGAACTCGGATCTCTGGCGTGGTAGTTTTAAAAAAAACAGTCTTTGCAAGAAAAATACAACAAAAGTTCTTCTCGGACTGAGGTCTTAACTACAGCAAAAACAAAGGAAAACCCACATGAGAAAATAAAAACTCCACTAGGGGAGAAAACAAAACCAGAGAACAATTACAACCAAAGAAAGGAACTCAGGATACATTACTTGGGGTAGCTAGGGAGGCTTTAGCGAGACCAGGCAGGAGACACAGGGTGAAGGCTCAAAAACCGAGTGCGGAACCAAGGGGAAAATACACCACTTAAATACACTGGGGAAAACAAGGCACAGGTGACTTGGATAACGCTAACAAGGCCACACAAGGAAGAACTAAGGCAGAGGAAAAAAAACAGGGACCTCTAGGGACACGGAGACAAACTACAGGAGGTAGGATGCTGACAGCTGATGCTTCTGTCTGTTTGTCTCTTTGACAAATATTCCATTGTTGTCACCTGGCACTCTTTTGATCTCTCTCTCGCTCTCTCTCTCTATATATATATAATATATATACACACACACACACACGTGGGTTGTACTTGTTTATACTACCTTGTGGGGACCAAATATCCCCACACGGACAGTAAACGAGGTCCCACGAGGGGAAAAAAAATATTAAAATAGCAAATGATGTTTATCTGAAGTGTAAAGTGGGCGCATACGGGCCAGGACAATCCAGCACCATTGCTTACATAATAATGTGCTTTTGTTCTTTGGCTCACTAATGCCCTCTGCTGATGCTTCTGTCTGTTCAAATATATTGAATTATTGTGGTGGGCTTAAGTGTGTGTTTATATTCTACCACCCTCCATCCGTCCGGCCCTCTCTCTCTCTCTCTCTTCTCTATCTTATTATATATATTACACACACACACACACATGTGGGTGGACAATGTCCCCACGATGTGGAATAAAATATAAAAAATAGTAAATGATGTTTATCTGAAAGTGTAAAGTGGGAGCTATTAAGGGCTCATGGACAATCCAGCACCATTGCTTACCATAGTAATGTTCTTTTGCTCACTAATGCCCTCCGCTGATACTTCTGTCTGTTTGTCCCTTTGATCAAATAGCATTGTCACCTGGCCTTTTTGCTCAGAATTTCCAGTGCCAGTAAACAATAAAAATACATTGTATACAAATATATTTGAATTATGTGTGCGCGTGTCTGTATATATATTATATATATATATATACAGTGTGTACGGAAAGTTTTCAGACCCCCTTAAATTTTTCACTCATTTTTTTTTATATTGCAGCCATTTGCTAAAATTTTTTAAGTTAATTTTTTTTCCTCATTATGTACACACAGCACCCCATATTGACAGAAAAACACAGGATTGTTGACATTTTTGCAGATTTATTAAAAAAGAAAAACTGCAATATCAATGGTCCAAAGTATTCAGACCCTTTGCTCAGTATTTAGTAGAAGCACCCTTTTGATCTAATACAGCCATGAGTCTTTTTGGGAAAGATGCAACAAGTTTTTCACACCTGGATTTGGGGATCCTCTGCCATTCCTCCTTGCAGATCCTCTCCATTTCTGTCAGGTTGGATGGTAAACGTGGTGGACAGCCATTTTTAGGTCTCTCCAGAGATGCTCAATTGGGGTTAAGTCAGGGCTCTGGCTGGGCCATTCAAAGAACAGTCACAGAGTTGTTGTGAAAACACTCCTTCGTTATTTTAGCTGTCTGCTTAAGGTCATTGTCTTGTTGGAAGGTAAACCTTAGGCCCAGTCTGAGGTCCTGAGCACTCTGGAGAAGGTTTACGTCCAGGATATCCCTGTACTTGGCCGCATTCATCTTTCCCTCAATTGCAACCAGTCGTCCTGTCCCTGCAGCTGAAAACACCCTCACAGCATGATGCTGGAACCACCATGCTTCACTGTTGGGACTGAATTGGACAGGCGATGAGCAGTTGAGCAGTGCCTGGTTTTCTCCACACATTCCGCTTAGAATTAAGGTCAAAAAGTTATCATCAGACCAGAGAATCTTATTTCTCACCATATTGGAGTCCTTCAGGTGTTTTTTAGCAAAACTCCATGCGGGCTTTCATGTGTCACTGAGGAGAGGCTTCCGTCGGGCCACTCTGCATAAAGCCGCCCCGAATGGTGGAGGGCTGCAGTGATGGTTGACTTTCTACATTTTTCTCCCATCTCCCGACTGCATCTCGGGAGCTCAGCCACAGTGCTTTGGGTTCTTCTTTACCTCTCTCAACAAGGCTCTTCCCGATAGCTCAGTTTGGCCGGACGAACAGCTCTAGGAAGGGTTCTGGTCGTCAAAAACGTCTTCCATTTAAGGATTATAGGCCACTGTGTATTATGGAACCTAAGGGCAGCAGAAAGAAAAAATTTTTTTCAACCTTGCCAGATCGTTGCATGGCAACAAATTCTGGCTCTGATCTCTTCAGGCAGTTCCTTGACCTCTGATTTCATGTGCCTGACATGCAAGTGAGCTTAAGGTCTTATATATACAGGTTGTTGGGGCTTTTCCTAACAAGATCCAATCAGTATAATCACAACACAGCTGGAATCAATGAGGTGTAGTGTAGAACCATCTCGGATGATCAGAAGAATATGGACAGCACCTGAGTTGGTTAAATTATGAGTGTCCCAGCCAAAGGGTCTGAATACTAGGACCTGTATATTTAATTTTTTCTTTTTTAATAAATCTGCAAAAAAAAAATTGGCAACAATTCTGTGTTTTCTGTCAATATGGGGTGCTGTCTGTACATTAATGAGGAAAAAAAAAAAAAAAACTTAAATGATTTTAGCAAATGTCTGCAATATAACAAAGAGTGAAAAAATTTAAGGGGGTCTGAATACTTACCTTACCCACTGTATATATGTGTGTGTGTGTATATATATATATATATTATATATATACACACACACACACAAACCACACACAAAAACCTGCAAAACCTGATGTCCCCAAGAGGGGGAAAAAAGTATTACAAATAGTAAATGATGTTTATCTGAAAATGTAACAATGCAAACAGGTTTTCTGTAAAGGGTAGGTTTAGGTTTAGGGTTAGGGTTGGGTTAGGGGATATAAAATATAGTTTGGTCAGTATAAAAGTGATAGAATCTATGGAACGTCCCCACAATTCACGACAGAAACAAACGTGTTTTGTGTGTGTTGTGGTGTGTGTTGTGTGTTCAGTGTGTAGGAAGTGTTGATATGTGTTCCCCAGTTTCAAAAAACGTATGAGAACTACATCTAGCTGTCCTCCAGCCCAGATTATGTTTTCAGTGTTGAGCACAAAGCGTTGGTCAGGGGGCAGTGAGGCATCATAGTATCCCACTGGTTTAAACTTGATTGATCCATTTGCGTCCTGCTGCCAGTTAACAACTTCATATTGGGCTACAACTGCACCAGTGCTGTCAAACCACACACAATCTCCCATTTTTAAGGTGAAATTGACCTTGTTAAGAGTCTCAACCACCTATTGAGGATTTCAGAAAGAATTTTCAGAAAGAAATGAGAGAACATTTTGCTCCCTTTCTGTCTGTCACTCCCTATCACTGTCACTGTATGTATAGACAGTAGTGTAAGTATAGATATATATATATATATTAATATTATTATTATACATAATTATACGTATATATAATATATATATGATAAGGATCGGGACACACACACACACACAGTGTCAAACCAAAAATTATTCAGACACCATATATATATTTTTTTATATTTTTTACTAGTGGGTGCAGTATACTATAGTTCATTTATGTAAGTGAGGTTAGCAAAATAAAGTGAACTGTGACATGTTATACCCTAAAATGCTTAATACAGTGGACGACCAGTAAAATTGATTAAATAAAAAAAATGGGACCAAAAATTATTCTGACACTTTGACCTGATCATGTTTTGCTTAAGCATTTTTTTTTTCTTCTTTAATTGCTAATGCGACCTTTTACACCACAGACTGAACAAAATTAACATTGCTTGGTAATGGTTGACCTTAATTGGTATTATCTAATTGCATACTTAAATTTAACAGCTAAATAATTTTTGGTTGATGGTAATCCATTACATACTGTTCTATCAAAGTTATCTGACATTATCAAAATGAATTTGTTCTGACACAGTTTAACACAGTATGAGTTCTTGTCATATTTTATTACCATTTTCTAAACTATAACGAATAAACTGTTATAATGTGAGAAATGTTGAAGATGTCTGAATAAATTTAGGTTTGACTGTACATACTATCTCTGTGTGCCTCCACACCTATTACTTGAAGGCCTGTAAATGTTCTGAATAATTAACTGATCAAGTAGATTGTTCATCTCAAAACTGGTAAGAAATGCAACAATCACTTTTGCAGTGCCTTTTTTTATAGTGTCTACCACTTTTTTGAGTTTTTCAGGCTCTGTTCTGTAGAATTTCACAGAGTACTCCACACAAATCCCCTCTTTCTCAACTTTATTCAGAAATATGGCCATTCCATAGTTTCCATAGTCATTGTCACTGCTTGTTCACAGCTCCCACCCAAGACCAGCCAAAGTGCTTGATTAAGTATGCAAGTGCTCTGCTCTGGTGGTAATCACTAGGACTTGTCCTAAAGAAATAGGGGTAATCTTTCCTATTACTGAGACATTCACATGATGCTGAGTGACTTATCTGAAAAAGAAAGCACAGGAAACAGTGAAACAGTAATTTGTAACTATGTCAAACTTAGTGTTTTTGCGTCATTTACCACATGAAGTTTAAAAGGTCCATAGTTCTGGACAAAAATCACTTGTTGGCAGACTCTGTTTCTCCAGATTTAAGCATGTATAGGAGACTGTATATTGCATCTGTCCCCTGATGCCAATTCTTGACCATTCATCAATGCCATATTTGCACCAATTGAAGAGAGTATTGAGCCATAGGTATCATAAATGTGGTAGCCAATAGAAACATTTGGAATTAAACTTTCACTTCTGTTAAAGTGTTCATATGTGCGATTTAAATTTTTAACTTTCTTTTGAAGTGTTACAAGCTCTTGGTTGCATAAAGTTGCAAAGACTAAAGTCTCAAATCAAAGAGATATTCTTTATAAAAGTAAGAGTCAACCACGCCTACCTAAAAACGGCTCGTTCTAACACCCCCCCACATACCTACGTCACGATGTGGGAAGATTTGCATAACACCGCCCAAATGTTCACGCAAAGAAAGAAGGCGTAACTTTTATTCTCACTGTAGTTTTGTTAACGCTGCAGCCATGTCGTGAAGACGCTATGTGTTTCATTGTGAAAGCGAAACTACTTGTTTGGCCTTACAAAAGAGGACGATATCCGCTTTGCATGCTAGTAGCTAATCGTGCTGGTCACTGAGGACAGAGGCGTTAGCCATCATTTCAGAAGTGAGAGGACAGAAATGTAAAAAAATAAATAAAAAAATATATATTTAGCTTTGAAATCACTAGAAATTACATTTTAAAATATATTCAACTAGAAAAGTTATTTTAAATAGTAATAATATTTCAAAATGTTACTGTTTTTGCTGTATTTTGGATCAAATACATGCAGGCTTGGTGAACAGAAGAGACATTTTAAAACATTAAAAATCTTACTGTTCAAAAACATTTGACTGGTAGTGTATAGTCAACTTAAATTTTTCTCTCATTTCTAGCTTCTAATTGGCTTAGAAATCAGATAACTGATGGACAATAACCAATAATAATGATATTTGTTTATATACTACAAACACTTTATAATCACATAATAAGGCAGAATAGTTCCAATACTGTAATAAATGCTATGTCAATTAACACTGCATTATTCATATGCTTTATTTATTACCTGGAGATGACTTAAAAAACACAAATAAACCATATATTGTCACAATCGTATGTTAATGTCTTCATGTTTCCAAACGTTTCTGTTTTTCTGAAAACAACTGTTTTCATCCAGGAATAGCTAGAAGCTTTTGTATGGAATGCAACATACCTGCACGGAAATGTTATTAGCGCTCCGTGAATGTTATCTCGTCCTATTCTGGAGTCCGAATAATAAAACATCCGGCTATAACAGACTACCTGTATTCTTTGAATTTAGATCATATTTATTCACACGGCTATTGAACAACCTCTATGCGACCACACTTGCTGGAAAATGAGGGGAGACGAATTTACGTATATTTAAAAGTGTGTGTGGGGGGGGGAGGGGTGGACATGTAAATCTACGCCCCTGGCGAGGAAAATATCAACTTCGCCGGCTTGTGGATCGCGGAATCGGCTTTCACAGTGGACTAGCGGAAGTCCCGCCAGGGGTAATCACATGGGGGTTGCCGCAAGCCCGCCGGACCTGCGCAGATTCTAAGCCTTGCCCGCCAACGCCCACTCAGGCCGCAGCTCCGCTCACTCTAGCCCGCGGTGTGAAACTACTTTGTTTGGCCTTCTAAAAGAGAACTTTACAACACTGTTCCAGAACACTTCAACCCAAATATTCAGATGTGTTTTAAGTACATTTTATGGAGGACTGTTTCCTGATCCTGGTAGAGTAGACTACAATGCCGGGGCTGTTCTGGACTCACAGACTGTAAGTACGTTTTTTTTATATTTTATATATTTAAAGCGAGTTTGGGCAGTGTAGAGTAGGGCTTGTTTTTTTGTAATTTCTCCGATCACAAATGCAAAAATGGTTTTATGTTTACACGGCGCGATGCAACGCAACGCGAAAAAAAGACAGTATAAACCATTATAATCCGTAATTAGGTCCCCATCGGATACAACAAATGCCTCGTTTATAATGGGTTTTAATGTTTTTGTCTCGTCGCTCCGGCCGGGACATGCCATCACAGTATGGTAAGGGGCTTAACATTTCCGTCACACGCTTGAGGTATTCGGCCAATCACAACGCAATAGATAGCTGGCCAATCAGAGCACACCTCGCTTTTCAGACGAATGAGCTTTACAAAAATCGACATGTTTCAGAAAGGCGGGGCATAGAGGAGAAACAATATTGTACAGTATGTGGAAAATAATGTTTTAAACCTTAAACCTCATACTTTTGAGCAACATCATATGACCACTTTAATCTCCTCAATGGCAAAGATCATGATTTGTGCCATTCGAAAATCTCGTAGACTTGCACTACAGAAGATTAAACAAATAGCATTAAAGTTGCAATATGTTAGTTTTTTTTTTATTAAAATATCCAAAAACCACTAGAACAGTGTTATATATTTGCTGACTTGTGTACTTACATTATCCCAAATGATTCGAAGAATGTTTAAATCCAGAGAAAAAAAAATTTAACTAGTGACACGGACCGTGTCCACAGTGTCATTGTGTCGCCTGCCAATGACATCATACACCCTCGATTTCCGGTTTTGTTTTGTAGAAAACATGGAAACACCAAAGACGCTTTAATATGTTGTGCGTTTTATTAGAGAGGTGACGACCGCACAGAGTAGCATTATAACAGAACTTTCAAACGTATCTAGTAGGGATGTTCATTTCGGTTATTTTTCCTAAACGACAACCGACGCTCGTTAACCGACATATATGTACATATATATTAGGGCTGTCAGTTTAACACATTAACTTAATT
>JADLZN010007416.1:25687-54049 GCA_018155175.1 Sinocyclocheilus anophthalmus | reverse complement strand
CAGCTCGTCGGCATGTCTGAGTTCCTCTCTGATGCTGTCAGACTTCTCTTTGATATAGTTTTTTCCGGGCTTTCCCAAGACTGTTGTGTCGTAGGCAACCTGTAACAATGATTACCAAAACTCTGAGAACAGAAAACAATCCAGGTGAGTTCAAGGAGCTTGCTTTCGGCCGTTCTTGTCTCTGAAGTCGGCCTTTGCCTTTTCCAGGAGCTCTTCTGCATATTGTAGCTTGTTTGAGAGATCAGCGTAGTCAGACTTGCCTCATTCCATTTCTTGGGTAGCAGCTGCTAGGGTCTCTTTTAGGCTAGTGATCTCCTCCTCGGCGCCTTGTTCCATTTCATCATGCCCTTCCTGTCGTTCCTGGGCCTCCAGTTCTAGCTGCTCGACGTGTCGTTGTGTGCGTGTTAGCTCCTGCTGGAGATGGGCGGCGTGCCTGTCGCTCAGCTTGAGGGTGGCGATGAGTGTGTGGCTTAAGGAGCCGGTAAACTTGGCTAACTCTTTCTGGCTGTAGCTCTGACTCGGGTCTTGTCTCATCAGGCTTGTTATGTTGTCATCCAGCTGGTCCTGTGTCTGATGCCTCAGTGTTTCAGCGGCCTTAGGTAGGAGACTGTCTGTTGCAACACTTAGCCATGTCTCAAGGTCTGGCCTTAAGCCCGACACAACCCACAGACCTTGTCGGCTTTGCACAAGTGAGTGTGGCTCTGACTGGTATTTTCCTTCTTGCCCCCGCCACAGACATAAAAAACAAACTACACGGGTTCTTTGATAAGTAAGCTACGAGCTAGGTAACGTGATCTTGGCAAGGTTTGACTTTAAAATGATACAACACCAGACAATGATTCTTATAAATGAAACACAAATTTTATTGACTATTCTAGATTACATTAAAACTAAGATAAAACACACAGACACACACACACAGAACAGTTTCACAGAGCGAACGGAAATGAGTTAACGGCAGCCCCCCCCCATCCAGTTCAGTGCATGAAGTTTTCAAAGTTTTAACTCGTGTTCCAAATAGTTTTAAATTCAGCGCTGAGGAGAATTCCAACAAGCAACACAAACACCCAAAACAGCCACAAAGCAGAGGTTTGTCTTAAGTTTACTGCTTAAAGCAGGGGTGCCCAACCCTGCTCCTAGCAATCGACTGTCCTGCAAAGTTTAGCTCAAACCCTAATCAAACACACCTGAACAAACTAAGCAAGGTCTTCAAGATCACTTAAAAATTAAAGGCAGGTGTTTTTGATTAGGGTTGGTGCTGAACTTTGCAGGACAGTCGATCGTCAGGAGCAGGGTTGGGCACCCCTGGCTTAAAGCAATAATCAGCGTCAGTTCAGCAGATATAAGATTTTGTTTGTACTTGCGTTTTGCTTAGTTGACAGCTGAAAGCTGAGGTGATTCCGTTGCTGACACGGGCTTATGGGTGAAGCTTGAGGGAATCTCGGCTTGAGGGAATCCCGGAGCTTTCGGATTGGTGGGTGACGTCCCTTTTGGGAGAGCCCTCATTGGATTGGTTGGTCTCTTGATGACACAGAGGCTTGAGCAGTTCTGCTAAAAGTCTGAGTTTGCAAGACTAAGTTCTTTGAAGATCGCGAAGTTTCAACTGAAGTGTTTGAGTTCTTAGATGGTCGCTCGCCTGATGGTTCAGCTTGTGAGCACACGTTAGAGTGCTCTCCACATGGCGACAGGGCCTTGCTCGAGAAAGCAAGTGGTGAAGAGCCTGCGTTCGGGAGAGCAAGCGGCAAAAGCCTTCACTCGAGAGAGTAAACAGCGAGAAGCAATTGAATCTGAGATTCAAAGGGGTTTTGATCCATGGCATACATCCAACCTATGGCGCGATCTGCCAATCGGCTTCTTGCAAGGCGGAGCGTGCATACATTTAACAAGAGGCTTCAATTCATCACGAGGACACCTATAAAAGTTGTTAATACCTCTATAAAGTCTCTTAAATGCAAATATTGTACCTACTATTAAAGTTTACTTCATTTCAACATTCTGCATGTTATTTCATTAACATTGTTGGATCAGCCCAGGAAAAGCAGGAAATGTCTGAGGAGGGTAAAGAATCTGAGGCTGAGCCTTCCCAATCCTCCGGCCCTGCGTATGCTGAGCTTTTGGAAATTATGGATGCGGCCACAGCGATGCTTTATTGAGTGAAGCGGGTGGAATCAAGAAAGAAAAGTACGTAGCGAAGTATCCGATGAAACGTTATTTTTCGGCCATAACCCTCCAGCTCAGGTGAGCCTTCCTTTCTTCCTGTTTTTTTTTCATATAAAGATTGAGAAGGAGTGGAAGAGGCCGTTTTTTCTTCACGCATCCATAGATTCCAGCATACAAGTTATGCCAACAACAAGGCGATGCGCAAAGCGGTTATGAGAAGATGCCCCTATAGAGAGGTGCTGGCCAGCTATCTCTCTATGGGTGGGACGTCCTCTAAGACTCCCCTCCTTGGCATCTCGCTCGGATGCCAGGGCATACACAGCAGCAGCAGCAGGCCAGGCTGTGGCTTCGTTGCACACTATAGCGGTGCTCCAGGCATATCAGGCTGACCTGCTGAAAGACCGGAATAGCGGCTTCACGAAAGTCCAGGTCGGTCCAACAAACCAGGGGTCCTGGCCCGTCTCGGTTTGCGGATCAGAGACTGGCTCAGAAGGCTAGTGTCGTGGCTCGCGCTCCTCCCCCGCCCGCGGATTGGGGTAGGAAGAATCGTGGGTCAAAGGAAGATAAGTAAAAGACCAAAGGGATGTGATCCAGACAAGGCATCAACGCTTTCGTCCGGATCAGAGTGATACATCAGTATCCACTCATTTCCTTCGGGGGTATTACATCTGCCCTTATCTTCCCCTTCATAATTACCCTGTAACCACCATCTCTCCAACTGACCGAAGTGAGGTGGGAACTTCTTACATTACAGTCTCCTATGCTGGACCTAAGATGTTTGGTTGGTTCTATGGCTTCAAAGTGACCATCTTACTGATGGTCCAGTCTAGACGCTTCTTCAGACAGAGCTCCGACGCGGGAACCATGGTGGGTGAGTACTTTAACGAATCAGCTCATGGGGAAATATGAAAAATTAACCATAACTAGTTATAATTAAATATTCATATATTAGATCCACTGTAGATATTTAGCTGACCTCTCAGGGTCAAATGTCTTGTCAATTCTAAGAACGTTAATTTCCTGTTTAAGGGAAATAACTTCCTTACTGTAAAATTCTACAAAAGCTTGCAGCATAAATCTGCATGAATAAGTGACTCAGTTATGAGCAAACAATGAACAACAAAGTGTGATACAAGTAAGGTTTTATTAACTACATAAACACTTAAAATGGTCTAACATACACATACACACACAAAAGTGTCCTAACATTACTACATAACCCATAAACTGGTCGCACACACACACACGCACACACACAGTTTGTATAGGAAAGGTTTAAAGCTTAAACCTTTAAAGAGAAGAGAAATAAGAACATGAAGTTATTGAAACATTAGCATATTCAGAAGATTTACACCTGAAGGAAACATCAGATTTTAGTTCAAACACACCTTTGTAAAAAGGAGCAAATTATACCTAATGTATCAATTAACAAGACTAAGTTTGGATACTTGCAAGTCTCATCTGTCTGAAAGAAAGGCTTGATGCAATCTGACGGCTCACGTGGGGTCTTTGCTGAATTGGTTGATTGAAAAGAACCAGTTTGGAGTCAGAGAGTCTTTGTTGAATGGAAAGTCAAGGCCGAAGCCTGGCACGTAATTAGGATGTCCTGGAGCGTTGGAGCTCACATCTTATCGAAACCTAACAGAACCACCGACTCTGGGTGGGTCCCTAGTGTGGGGCTTTTAATGTCTTGGAAGATTCCCGCCTCTCAAAATGGGGTTGTCCAATGAGAAAGACGGAAATTCAAAGCGGGAGGTGGCAATTGCTGGAGGATTTACGACCCTTTGTCTCTAAGCATGATAATTTGCAAATGGACTTGAATCGAAATTACTAAAGATTCTCAGGACACTAATATATATTGCCTATTTACCAACATATAATATACACCCTCGTTTAGATCATCAGAAGACGAATACATAGATACTAAACATGGTAGGATTACATATAGGTAAGGATGACAGGGACGAGGGGTTCCCCTCATAAACTGAATTTAAACATCTAAAAAATATCGTAAGAAACTACACCAGACCTGAATGATACAGTTCATTCAAAGAAAAGATTTTCCTATGAATTAATTAGTAGAAAAGTCAATTTCTATGGTGCATTGTGCCTCTTGCTCTGGAAAATGCAGTGAGATGAGAGTCTCTCTGTCACATTACTCATCGGGCAATTAAACACGTGATATCCGCAAGTGTTGCTATGGAACCAGGGGCCTGTTCGGCTTCATGGGGTGTTACGCATTTTGGGGGGAAGGGTCCATAGGTCCTCATATAGCTTGTTAACTGAGGGGTGCTACAGAGTATTTGTTAAATATAGCTAACAAAATATATATTGTGTGTTTGATTGGTCCAGACGCTACAGTACAATCCATGTCTAAATATATGTATATATAAATATATATATGTGTGTACCTAATGAGCTGGTGGTTGTGTGTATAACCCTTGTGCTAGTTTCTTTGCAGTGTTTCCCGGGACCTGTGTGTTTCTGTTCCTTTCTAAGGTAGGTCCTCGATGGGCTGCTGGGTTCAGAAACCGGGTGCTCAACTTGCAGTGTTTATTTCACTCGTCGATATATGTCCAGATGGTAAGAAAAGCCGGGTTTCGGCTTCATACTTCCTGGATTATGCAGCCATAACACAGGCTTCTGCGGGAGCCTTCGTGATCATCAGGCCCCCGACGCGTCACTGCAAAAATTTCCTGGACGTCCGGGCTGGGGTTACGCTTTCATGCTACCCTGACTGGTCTACCGTATCTGGGTCGCCCTGAGGGGCTTCCCGATCACCAGGATATCCCCACTTGCTGAGGCATCGAGCAGGAGGTATAGGTGGCATTACAAGAACCTTCCTGTGTAAATGCTGTCTCGGGTAGTGCTCCCCTCACCTTTGAGGGTTATATTTGAGCTTGCCTCTCCTGTTTGGCCCAGTACTTCCAGGTATCTGTAAACAGATGCTTGGAAAACTCATTGAGGGTTATTATGAGGATGGTGCTTTCTTTCGAGCGTTAATCCTCTCTGAGGAGGTGGATTCCTCGCTCCATGGGCTGTTATCGTGGTAGTGTTGAGCAGTGCTACCCTTTTATCAAAGGGTTACCTGGAATAAGCAACGTTATCCTCTGAATTCGGAGTTCTCCTCTCACATGAGAGTTTGAGTTCTCTGTTTCTCCAGAGCACCTGGAACCAGCAGCATCAGGTGAATTAGGCCCTTCCTCTGCCTCCCTGATGCGCTGAGTGTTTGGCTAGCTTGCAGTATGCTTACCCTTCTGATTTTATAATCATGCTTCAGGTCGAGCCCCCTCTCGTTGAAAGCTGGGTTTGTGCTCCCTCTGCCAAGGTAAACTACTGCTAGCCGTTCCAGCATTGGAACATGCTGTAGGTCGAGCCCCCTTCTCAACTGAGAACTAGGTGTGTTGCTCCCACAGCTAAGTAAATTATTGCTAGCTGTTCCAGCTTTGGAACATGCTGCAGGTCGAGCCCCCTTCTCGAATGAGAACTGGGTGTGTTGCTCCCTCAACTAAATAACTGCTAGCTGTTCCACCATTGGAACATGCTGCAGGTTGAGCTCCCTCTCGATTGAGAGCTGGATGTTTGCTTCCTCAGCTGCAGATTTACTGCTAGCCACTCCAGCATTATAGCCGTAGATTGACTTGATGACTTCTCAAGACATAGCGTTTTGGGGATGCGCTATTTCCATCTATGGGCTGCTCTTTCAGAGTGCCACGAGAACCCCTTAGAACGGTATTTTTAAATCCATGTTATGGTAAGTGTGCACGTTATGCTTTGCCCACTTTCTAAAATCCACATAAGTGGTAAGTGTGCACGTTATGCTTTGCCCACTTTTCTAAAATCCTGTACGGTAAGAGCTACGCGCAACAACTTCATGCTCTTTCTGAGTGGTTTAAAACCCCGGTTCCGCCTTGGGCACCACTCCTCCTATGTATCCTCTGGATACCTACTTTAACAGGGTGTTGCTACTAGGGATCTGTTCCTTCAGCACATACAAAGAGAAACGTGCGGTAGCCCCTGTGTGACAGGCCAAGACTAGTATGATTCTAGGTTCTTGGTCGTATTCCCTTAAAGGAATCTATTCCTGATTCCAAGCCTTGAGCTCTACCCCGGGCCCAGGAGTCTGGCCCTAACAGGTAAGTATTTTGGGGTATGTAGCCTAAGCCTTTGGCCGTAGGGAATAACGTCACTGACAGCCGTCTGACGTCCCAGGGGCAACTCACCATGCAAATGGTAAAGTTGGTACTTAGTGCTCGCCATGGTTTCTGGCATGCATTCCCCTCAGCATGGTGGCGTGGGTATACCGTTCCCCATAGCGACCCCTAGAGGACGCAGTTCGTGTATTACACACATATAACTTCGCTCCTGGGAAAACTCGACTCGATTTGTATTTAACGTGATTGCAATTAAATAAAAACATTAGAAATTGATAATTCTATATTTTATTTCCTTGGTTATTCAGACAGCAAATAAATTATAGGTATATAGAAAGTGACATTATCACTAACTTTGATCTATAGCGAGTTTAAGCACTCTCAAAGAAACAAAAACTATTTAAGGTATTTTTTCATATGAATGTTGGTCTACACTGTGAAATTAATTCTACTGGGCATTGTAATAGCACGCATCTCAAAACGATGAGGTTTCAGCGATAACTCATCTGAACGCCTCTGATTGGCCATTGCAATTGCAAAACTTTAAAAACGCCTAAAATGAAATACGTTGCAACATGAGCAGATCTTAATTTGATGCCACAATCGACACTGTCTATTCATTTTCACTTTGTTAGCAAAAGACGTAATAGATTTAATTTGTTTGGGTGTTTGATTGGTTGTTTGTATTTTGGCCCTAATTTAGTCCCTATGGCCAGGACACGCTCCGCCTGTAGTGTGAATTCTTGATAAGATGCAGTTATATTATGGGCTGTTGGCATTGTGCTCGTGATGGAGCGGTAGTGGAGCGCTCTCAGAGTGAGTGAAAACCACTCCTCGCTCCGCTCACATACTCTGGTCGGAATAACATGGCATTTTTTATATATATTTTTTATATTGTTTCATCATACCTGATTAATGATTGTAAAGTGTGTTTGATGTGTTTTGATGAAACATCTGTGATGTATTGTACATCGGTAAATCTCCTCACTTATCTGCTTATCATCTTGATCAAATGCAGTTATATATGGCTGTTGGCATTAATTGTGCTCGTGATGGAGCGGTAGTGGAGCGCTCTCAGAGTGAGTGAAAACCACTCCTCGCTCCGCTCACATACTCTGGTCGGAATAACATGGCATTTTTTATATATATTTTTTATATTGTTTCATCATACCTGATTAATGATTGTAAAGTGTGTTTGATGTGTTTTGATGAAACATCTGTGATGTATTGTACATCGGTAAATCTCAACGCCCCGTGTGCTATGGGCATTGTCAATCTTAGGTTTTTTACACTACTATTCGTAGCTTCAGTTTCTTTGCATGTGGACAAAGCGAAAGTATGATTACAAATATCAACAACGGTTTCCAGAAATCGCTTACAGCACCTTTAAGCACACGTTAAAGCCACTGCACTCTCAATGCTCTGCCTAAGAGTGAAACATTTTAAGTTTTTAGGGCTGTGGTTTGATGAAAGTATTACATGGGCGATGCATATCCAGAAAAAACTGGACAAATGTAAGAAAGTAATAAATATAATGAGGTGTTTAGTTGGCAGTGAATGGGGGGGCAGATAGGATGTCATTAAAGGCCATATATAGTGGGTTGATTAGATCTGTGTTAGATTATGGATGTGTGGTGTATGGATCAGCAGCAGAAACATCTCTTAGAAAGTTAGACAATATACAGCATTAGGTATTGAGACTATGTACAGAAGCTATAAAACATACACCAATTACAGCACTACAGGTAGAAATTGGAGAAATGCCATTAGAAATGAGAAGGATACAGTTATCAGTGAATTATTGGGCTAATTTACAAGGCCATACTCAAGAGCATCCAACACTAGATACTTTAAAGCCCTGTTGGGAAAAAGAGAGGAGGAAAACAAAAAGCTTTGGATGGACAGTGATACTACGGTGATGCATTGCTGCCACACACATATTTTTCCCCCAGTCAATTATGTCGTAATAACGAGATGTTATGTCGAGAAAAGATGTCGCTTTAACGAGAAAACATCAAGTTATTATGAGAAAAGATGTCGTTTTAACGAGAAAAGATGTCGTTAAAACGACATCTTTTCTCATAATAACTAGATGTTTTCTCGTTAAAACGACATCTTTTCTCGTTAATAACGAGATACAGAAAGCAACAGAACTTAAAGTTAATCAGTTAAATGTTAGTCCAACTGTACTAGCCTAGCTGTAATAAAACCTTGGTTACTTCCAGATGCTACAGTGGATTTTAAAATAAATATAAGGATAAGGCATGTAATTCATGTAACGTGCAGACGTATATTAATGAGTACCACAGCAATGTTCAGATCTACACAGATGCCTCCAAGAGTTTAGACAATAAGATAGGAGTAGCATTTACTGTTCCAGAATTTCATTTATCAATAAAAGGATCAGTGATGAGTTATCTGTTTATACAGGGGAAATAATTGCACTATTGTTAGCAATACAGTGGATAGAGGAGATAAGACCTTTGAAATCAGTTGTTTGTTCAGATTCAAGTTCATCATTGGCTAGCTTAGTCACTCGGAAAGTAGACCAGACATTTTAATTGAAATAAAGCAAACATTATACAGAATTCAAATGATGGGCATTACAGTGGTATTTTTATGGGCACCCTATTGGTATACAAGGAAATGAAAGAGCAGATAAGGCAGCAAAAGAAACCATAAAAACAACAACATTAATTTAATTGTTAATCTAAGTAAGAATTAAATCAAGAGTATTATTAAGTAAAGGAAAGGTGGCAAAAACAATGGGATAAGGAGAAGAAAGGTTGATGGTTTTACAGAATTCAAAGGAAAGTGGGAGAGATGAGAAGTGAAGGAAAAACAGGAGAAATGAGATAATATCAAGGATGAGATTTGGACATACAAGGCTAAACAGTACACTTTATAAAATGGGTGAACATGAGAAGGGAAGGTGTGAATTTTGTGGGCAAGAAGAACCAGTGGAACATGTTATGCTATACTGTCAGAAATACGATACTGAAAGAAGGATTATAATGCAAAATTTAGCAAAATTAAAACTGCAATTTATACTAGGAGATATTTTACTAAATAATTCAGGAAATTAATGTTATAGTTTTATTTTTCAGTATCTTAAAATAACTAATTTATGGGAGGATATAAAAAAAGCAAGGGAGTAAGTCATTTTAGTCCACACTCCATACCAGTTGGTGGCGGTAATACACCATTTTGTTGTTTGTCAACTGCCAATAAAACCTCAAGAAGAAGAAGAAGAACGCTCCGCCTACTCCCAGAAGTCATCCCTGAGAGAGAGAAAAAGACAGATTTTAAAACCATCTCTGATCTACTAACTAAAAAATATTCTCAGATCTAAATGTCTCTCTGTGGGCTTTAACCTTCTTATTTAGTCTGTTCTTTGTCTCCTGTAACTAGTCTCTGGCATTCAGTTTGTGTGGAGAAACAGGAAATATTGAGAGAAAAAAAACCTCCCAAAGCAAAACAAGGAAGTGCAGGCAGCTGAGTGTGAATGTGCAGAGCACTGCATCATTACAGCTCTGTGACAACAGAAATTAAAAGAAAGAAAGAAACCACGGAAAGAAAAAAAGCAGCAACAGCACATATGATCATACTTGTTCACAAAGAGACAAAGGAAACAGAAAGGTAAGACTGAGGAGAGAGACGGGAACATGGTGAAAACAAATGTTTTGTATGTACGACATTAGCATCATGTCTCATGCTGTGAGGTGGAGAGGAAAACTGTTGAAGTTAAACTTCAGGAGGAGGAAACGTTTTGTGTTAGTATCTGTTCTAGTAACCGTAAGGTTGTTGAATGGTTCAGATCACTCAAGTTTTTAAGTCTCTTCTGTTCAACAAGGCTGCAAATACAGTAAAACAGTAATATTGTGACATTTAAAATAATTGTTTTCCTTATTATTTAAATTATTTAATGTAATATGTATGCTAAATGATGCATATAAACAATTGGATTTAAGATTTTTGTTAAAGTTAATTAAAAGTCATGCTATTATACCTACATATAACCTTCAGTCCCTACTGTGCAAGCAAAAGGTGACTGTTGCAAGGAAGAATGGAGAATAAAAAACCTTGGGAGAAACCTGGTTAAATAAAATGTCTGTTTTTAAGTAGAATGTTACTATGTTGAATGAACTGTAAAGTTGTGCTGTAAGTATCTTTTGAAGTCCATACAGGATTGTATGTAAAAGTACAATAAGCACTGAGCTAAATCTGCAAAATGTCTGAAAACAACCAACTGCCCACTCAAGTCAAAATGTAACAAAAATGTAGGTTCCTTTCTAGATTTTGCAATAACATACTCAAAATCCAAACTGTTAATCACTCCAGACCCTATGGTCAGGGTGAGTGTGATTTGACCAAGTACATGTTGCTGGAACGTCATTCCAATCAACCAATCAGAATTGAGATATAACTTTTCAGGAAATGTCAGTTTTAGGCTTACAATCAGGGTTAGGTGCTAATACACTCTTGTTAATCAGCTATCATTTCACACTGATTTTAGGAATACATTATGGGTAAGGTTAGGTTTAGGGATTGGGTTTAGTCTATATTTTTGGACAGTAATGTTGATCCAGGAACATGTCTTTCTTGGCAAATCATGGCGACCATATGGCCAGTATAGAAAGTGCAGCTCATTTTTGAGTCATTGTCCTCAGCTATTTTTTATTTATTTAGTTATTTTTGCTTTTTGTTTTCAGTTAATAAAATAATTCAGAAATTATAATTATTTTCTAAAGGTTTTACTCTGTTTAAAAATCGCTTTTTAAACAGAGTAAAACCTTTAGAAAATAATTATAATAATAGAAGGTAAATAGACCATTCAATGTTTTTTTTTCCAAGACGGGACAATGAATGAATGGTCTTGTTTGCAGTAAGGAGCTCTGTACTGCTTGTACATAACTTTGGGAGGTTCTGAACTGATAATAAAGCTAAACTCTCATTTGTGGGTTCAAGTAGAAGTCACAGCTGCAAAAAGAAAAGATGGACCAAAATGTTTCTTAGCATATTTATTTTAGCAAACGAATTACTATATACTCCAAAGCCTTACTATGCTAATTTGGCCACTAGTGCTGTACACACATGACCGTTGAAGCTCTGCCACAGAAAGATTGTAGCACAGAAAAGTAGCACAATTGCTACATTTGCACTGTTGACTGAACCATTCACTCATTACTGTTACTGCAACTTATTTTATTGCATTGTCCTTCTTTGTCATTGTCCAGTTTGAGGCTCCAACCCAGACACTCACTATTATCCCCATCTTCCACTGCCATGGATGCATCGAGAGGATGCTGGGACAGCTGCTTTATTGAGGATGATTTGCCACAGATGGATGGCACGTGTGATGCGTGTGAACCGGACGAGCCTCAGTCAGCTGCTTGGATGTGCACACTCTGTCGCTTTGCCTTCTGCTCCAGCCATGCAGACAAACATTCACAAAGCACTGGTCACCAACTCCAGCCGTACAGCACCCCAGACCCTCAGGCAGAGCGTGGGCCACCGAAAGACTGCCAGGTGTCTGAAAACGCAGCAGAGGGGGCAGAGGCCACCAGTAATGATGAGCATAAACCATCACTCCAGACCGGAGCAGTGAAAAGAGACACTGTGACCGTGGAGAGGCTGAAATGTAAGGAGCATGGTCAAGAGGGTTCACTCTACTGTAAACATGACCAGCGGGTAATTTGTGTGGTGTGCGCTGTGCAGGGAGAGCACAGAGAACATGAGATTATCACTCTCAAAGAGGCCTACCTGTGGCAGAAGGTCAGTCAGCACACATACACAAACAAAGTCCAACACTGTGGTGTTTTTCTCATTATTTTTCATTGTCATTATTTAGGCCAGCAACATACTAAATGCAATTATACGATTGCATATGCGAACACTTATTCAACACACATATTTTAATTCATTTATTAATTGCACAGCAACCTATTTGGCAATGCAACAAGGCATGAGGTCTATCTTGTGTCGCTAGAAGCTAATAAAGCACACATATTTCTAAGGACACGTATTTCATACTTGCAGAATGAATGTTTCTAGCCTTACTCACCCTTATTTCTTCACCCTCAAAAATGATAAATCTGTCATAACCCTCATGAAACGCAAAAGCTTTGAAGACAGTTTCAGCTCTTTTCGATATTGTAAACGTGAACCCAGGAGATAAAGGTTTTGTGAAATTAATCGGTCACCATGTCCATTCTGTTTTTTCAAAACAGATAGAGGCTGATTCTATGGGAACTACATGGGGAAAATAAATAATAATAATAATAATATCGAAACAAAATAACATCCACAAGCCGACAGGACAGTTTCTGTTTTGTGACAGCTAACACTTTCTTTCAGTCATCAAAGTAAAACAAAGAATTGTTCTAATTTACATCACTGGTTAGTGCAGTTTATGTAAATCCGCAAATCTCAAGACGGAACAAAGACTGTGTAGTAGGGGTGTAAACGATCGAGTAGGGGTCATCACAATACGATCTGATATCGATTATCATAACCAGCGATATGATAATTGCAGATACCTCAACAAATTCAGTGGTATGATTATGATAAAAATATATAACATATACTGTATAACATTAACATTTAGCTGAAAATTGCATTTCCTGTATCCCAATTGGGACATCCACAACAACAGTGGGGGGAAAAAATACACAGAAAAATAAATAACTGGGGAAAAAAATCAAGTCACACATGAGCTGTGTAATCTGATTACAGCCTATGACATGAAAACAGTCAAGAAAATCTTTCAGGCTTCTGTGCTAAAATTAGGGATGTGCGGGTCTAGTCGAATAAACGGTACAGCTCCTGCTAGTCGACACTGAAAACAGTAGTCGAATACATGACAGAAAAAAACAAGATTTTATCATTCAAATTACCATCATTTTAACATAGCATTTAAAACATTTTAAATAAGTTAAAATGAAATGTTTGAAAAATAATACATTATTTTTAAAAGTTTATCTGGGCGGAAACTAAATTTTTACCTCAGACCTCACATGCGTTTTCTTCGTGTCAGTTGCCGCGAGTTCAAAAATGACCATGCGAAAGACGAGAAGGTGTGGGATTATTTTGAATTGGAAGGAAACGGAAAAGTTTTGTGTAATGTCAAATTGTCTTACAATAACTCTACTGGAGCGATGCGTAATGCAGGAATTTTATTGTTAATCGCCTCAGGTCCAGTCTTTCACCAGGCCGCGTTGATAATTTCACTGAACAAATAACGCATGGTCTGAGTAAGTAAAATGGGTATTGTTGTATTGTTTTGTTTTTAGACAATATAGCCTACACAAAGTATGTTTTTAAAAGCCGTTTTAATGCTACTTCTTGATAAACCTTCCGATTGTTTTTGACTTGTGTTTTTAATATGTTGGCTAACGTTATATTAAGATTAAGAATTCTGTCAGGCTATTGATTGTTTTTCTGTTGTTCTGCTTTTCTGTTGATTTGAATAAATAAGCTATGCTTTGGCCAAAGTTGAGTGTATGCTCTTCTTTTTTTTTTCTTTTTAACGACCGCTTAAAATGAAATGATGATAACGCAAGGCAAGTGTGCGGCAAGCGGAATTCATTGGGATTTGACAATGTGATTCATAGATTAAGTATTTCAAATGTAGGCTATTATATACATGCAGATAGTTTTTTTTTTTTCTTACCATCTTTTGGGGTTTCTTGCTTTTAGACTAGTCAGATACAAAACTTTTGTTTAAACGACAGTCAAATTAGTCGTCGCGCACATCCCTAGCTAAAATGTGCAAAATCTAATGTAAATCATCATTAGGAAACAACAAAAATTAGGTACTCCAGTTGTAGAAACATTCAAACTTATTTTTGAGAGATTTTTTTTTTTTGGCTGCTGCTGTCTGAGGCACATGCAGACATGAAGTGCTCATTGCTAAGACACTTTTCTATAGATAACCAAATTGCAAACTATAGCACAAATAAATACAATGGAACAAAGACACAAATGAAATAAACAGTGCTTTTCAGGCAGGTCTAACAGAAGTTTTTCAGGTACAGAAATTGAATAATTAAGTGTAAAATAACACTCCATAGTCTTCACTGTATAAATTAAATATAGATTCATCCTTAAGTTTACAAAAGTTATTCAGTCAAGAGCACTGAGAGTATTTTTCTGTCTTTTGTTGTTTGATTAACATAAAAAAACAGACAGCAGAAGGTGTATCACTTTAAGTCAAAATGCACGGATCCAATATCAGTGTTGGGCAGGAACGCATTACTTTAGTAACGCGTTACTGTAATTTGATTACTTTTTTAGTAACGGAGTAATTTAACGCATTATAATTTTCAAAATAGTACTTAGAGTATAGTATCAAGCCGAGGTCTCTATACGTTACTGCCGCGTTACATTGCTGACAGAATGCAGTGTTTTATAATCTAGAGCAGTGTTTCCCAACCTTTGTTCGCGGCACCCTTTGGAAATTTTAACACATTTGTGGCACCCTACAAAATTAATTTTGTCATAATATTTGAATTTCTAACTTCGATATGATACTTTGAAAAGTATAGATATTCTGTACAGCAGGGAAGAACTGCAGAATACACTGTCATACAGATATTTTTAATATTATTATACTGGCCTTATTAGACTTCTCTGGCATCTAACTATCCAGTAAGTTAAACAGTGACTCAAAAAACCTCGCTTGAGACATCAAGTCGTTTCTGAAGTTTATGATTCAACTGTGAAACTAAAAATATACAAAAAACAATTAAAGAAAATATACACCATAATTATATCAAAATAACATTCTTATATGTATCACACAATATATTCAACACTGTGTACTCACAGACATTGCGTCTAACAGAAGAAAGAAAATATTTCAGAATGAGCCTCACACAGAACAGCTACAACATTCTGCTGACTCACTGCAGTACTGCTCGAACTTCCTGCTTCTTGAACTATGTGACTGCTTTTCAAAATTATAGTCCTTACTTGAGTAGACATATACAAATAATAAATTCAATGAAAAATCTAAATCAATTCTGTCCTGAACACTCCCCGTTTGGGATTTTAAGAATTCCAAAAATTATAACTTGTCATCAGGTGACACAAGAAGGACAAGTTCGGAGATAGGACGTGACAGAATTTTTTGAATGCCATCTTTAGTCACTTTAACATCAGCTTTCCTCACCAATCCATCTTTGCTTGGTGAAGTTTTTACAACAATTGCCATTGGCCACTCATTTCTGTTAACGTGAATGTTCTTTACCAAGACAATATCCTCCTCTTTTAGATCAGTTTTTTTGTCTTGCCATTTTCGTCGGGATTGCAAAGTACTAAGGTATTCTTTTTTCCATCTTGTCCAGAAGATGTCGGCTAACCTTTGTACTTGTTTCCATTCTTCCTTCAGCAACTCATTATTCCCAAAATCTCCAGGTGGGGGAGGTGTTGCACCTGTCTTCTGTGTCAAAAGAGTGGCAGGGGTGAGAATAAAGAGAAATTCTGGGTCAGAGGACACTGGGATTAAAGGCCGTGAATTCATCACTGCAGTAACTTCCGCCATGAATGTTGTTAAGACTTCGTGTGTGAGACAGGAAGATTTCTCATTAAGAAGCATACAGTCAAGAATGCGACGAGCAATCCCGATCATTCGCTCCCAGTGACCACCCATATGAGATGCGTGAGGTGGATTGAATTTCCAGGTGCAATGTTGTTCCTTCAGATATTTCTGAACATCCTCTGAACTGACACTAGATTCATCCATTTTGAGTTCTGAAGAAGCTCCAACGAAATTTGTGACACGATCTGAATGTAGTTGTTTAGCTGGCCCTCTGATAGCAAAAAATCTCCTTTGGGCATTGATGAAACTATTAGAGCTCGTTGCTTCAATTACTTCGATGTGGACAGCTCTTGTGCACATACATGAAAACATAACTGCCCACCTCTTGTAATTAGCTTGACCTCCTCTGGTCTTACGGGCAGTCACTTCCCATGGCCCGAAAACATCAACACCCACATATGTGAAGGGTGGAGCTACCGTCAGCCATTCTGCTGGCAAGTCAGACATCTGCTGATGTTCTGTCTTCCCTTGCAGCTTCTTGCAGATTACACACTTGAAAAGCAAACTGCGTATACACTTTTTACCTCCTACTAGCCAAAATCCAGCGGCTCTAACTGCACCTTCTGTAAAGTGTCTGCCCTGATGTTTCACAGCCTCATGATAATGTCGCACGATCAGCATTGCTGCATGATGTGTACCCGGGATGATAATAGGGTTGACTTCACAAGGTTCCAGACCTGATTTGGCAATACGGCCTCCTACTCAAAGTAATCCATTGCTGTCAAGGACAGGAGATAGTTTCCTCAATGCACTTTTATGAGGAAGGTTGTGAGCTGCAATTATGTTTTTAATATCTGTTGGATAACTCTCATATTGAGCATTTTTCAGCACAAGGATTTTTGCTTTTTCCAGCTCTTCTTCGGAAGGACCTATGCTGCAGATGTGCCATCTTCTGCAATTAACATCTTGTGATTGTTTGGCAAAAGAACTTGCAATGTGAATCAGACGTGCTATCGCTCTGATGAGAGTGTTAAAGTTAGAGAACCTCCTTAATCTCTCGGTGTTCCATGTGAACTTGGGAACTTCAGTTAGGTTCGTACACACTTGTGGGCGTATCTCAGGATCTGAGGCTGGATCCACAAGCTCAAATTATTCCTGTGATTCAGACCGAAACTGGGAATTATGCGGGAAGTGTGGGCCTGTAAGCCACGAAGTGGAACCTAGGAAAGCTGCAGGTACAGATCTGGATCCGTGATCTGCTGGGTTAAGTTCTGTGGGAACATATTGCCATTGTGCAAGTGAACTGGATTTATGGATTCGTTGAATTCGGTTGTTCATGTAGACATAGAACCTCCGTGTTTGATTACGAATGTAGCCTAGTACTACTTTACTGTCAGTGTAATACCAGATATGATCGAAGGTCATGTCCATCTCTTCCACAATCAACTCTGCAATCTCCACTGCTAATACAGCAGCACACAACTCCAGTCTTGGGACAGTAATGTCTGGCTGTGGTGCTAATTTTGATTTTCCAAACAAGAAGTTAACATCTGTGTGACCATGATGATCTGTCACCTTTAGGTATCCCACAGTAACAATAGCCTTGACTGATGCGTCCGCAAAAACACAAAGTTCTTTACTCTGGACATCAGACAAAGGGATGGATGTGCAAACACGTGGTATTTGAAGCTCTTTTAAATCTTGAAGAGAATTTTTCCATTTTCTCCACTCAGCCTCCATGTCCTCTGGCAAAGGTGAATCCCAGCTCTCGCCTTGTTTGGTAAGTTCCCTCAACAGTAACCTCCCTTGTATGGTAACAGGCGCAAGGAATCCAAGAGGGTCATACAAGCCATTCACGGTAGATAGAACTCCTCTCTGAGTGAAAGGCTTGTCATCATCTGAAACATGAAACATGAAAGTGTCTGTTGCAATGTTCCAGGACACACCAAGACTACGCAGGATAGGAAGGCCATTTGAGAAAAGTTGCAGATGCCATCAGCACGATCTTCCAAAGGAAAAGCTTCAATCACACTTGGACAGTTGGAGATAATCTTGATTAGACACTGCAAGCATCTCTTGTGTACGTTTGAGAAGATCGATCGCCTCAGCCTCTGTAGCACATGATTTTAGCATGTCATCAACATAAAACTCCTTCTCTACCAGCTTTCTGGTGTCACTGCCGAAACTCTCTTCATATTCTTTGGCTGCTCTCCGTAGGCCATAGATAGCCACTGCTGGTGATGGGCTATTCCCGAAAATATGCACACGTATTCTGTGATCCACAATCTCACTGTTAAGGTCATTGTTTCTGTACCACAGGAACCTAAGATAATCCTTATGATCCTCCCTAACTCGAAAACAATGAAACATGTGCTGTATGTCAGCAGTAATAGCCACAGGCTCTTTACGGAATCTCATCAGGACCCCTAGCAAGCTGTTATTCAAATCAGGGCCTGTGAGAAGCACACTGTTCAGTGAAACTCCCTCATAGGGTGCACTTGAATCGAAGACAACTCGTATTTTATTAGGTTTCTTAGGATGATACAAACAGCGGCAAGTACCACACTTCCTGACCATGCTGAAGAGGCGGTGCAATCTCTGCATGCTCATTTTTTAGCAAGTTGTCCATAAATTCCAGGAAGTGTGCTTTCATTTGCGGTCACTTGTTCAGAGTGTGTCTCAGTGCAAGAAGACGTTTCAATGCATAGTCTTTGTTGTTAGTTAGACTTTGTCTGGGCTCACGAAAAGGTAACGGAGCAACCCAGCTACTGCAGCTGTCTTGGAAAACCTCTTTGTCCATGATCTGGAGAAACCTAGTGTCTTCCACAGATGGAGCAATCTTATGATCATTCGCTGTGTAGGAGAAAACTGAACGACCAATCTTTTCACCATCAGACACTAACAGAAAGGGGTCCTCGGGTGAGGCTTCTAGAGATTGTTGCCATTGTGGATTAACATCCAACTTCTCTTTTACCTTGATTTGACTGTAGCATGGACTCAGAAAGCTGTGCCGGCCACTTTCCAAGATGAAAGTCTTGAAAGTATGAACTGAAGATGGCCTATGAGCTCCTTTGAGACACACATCCCCGACGACAACCCAGCCCAAATCCAGTTTTTGAGCGAAGGGGGCATTATTCGGGCCATTAATTTGTTGGCACACTTTGTGCACTTGTAGGATGTCTCTGCCCAGTAATAGAAGAATCTCAGCTTTGGAGTCGAGAGGTGGTATTTCCGGTGCTATTTGTCTCAGGTGGCTGTGATGGAACACTGCATCAGGAGTCGGAATCTCTGTACGATTATTTGGAATCTGATTACATTCTAAAAGAGAAGGGAGAGGTAGACGTATCTTCCCATCAATGGATTCCACAATGAAATCAAAAATTCTTCTACCAGCTGTTTCTAGAAGCCCTGCACATGTTTTTAGTGTGTATGGAAATGGGCTTGTTTTTATGTTAAAGATGTCAAAGAAATCTTTTCTCACCAAGGAGCGATTGCTTTGCTCATCTAGGATAGCATACATCCTCTTTGCTTTCTCTTTGTGTCGAGCTGGATAAACCGAAACTAGACACATTTTTGAACAAGACCGTGCACTCAAACCTTCTCCACAGACTTCCGTGCACTCAGATGTAACCTCATGATTAACTAATTTGTCTTTCTCCCCGCCATACTCTGAGGCAGGGGTAGATGCCTGAGATTTCCAGGGGGCAGGACCTGGATGAAGGGCTGATGGGTGACGGTCACTACCGCACTCTTTGCACTGAACTTCCACAGTGCAATACCTGGCAAGATGATCAGTGGAGGAACAGCAATGATAGCACACGGACTGCTCTTTCAGGAACTGCATTCTATCTTGTATAGATTTCTCTCTGAACCCTCTGCATCTTCTTAAAGGATAGGGTTTTCCATGTATTGGGCAGAATTTATTTGGGCTGACTGATATCTTTTCCTGCTCGGCTCGTGCTCTAGTAGAAGGATTAACTTGAGTTTTGTGAACGGATATTGGCATTTGTCTTTGTCTCTCAAATCTTTCTCCTTTCTCATATCTTGCATGAGGGAATGTATTGAAACTTGGATCTGTATGTGCTTTTGCTTCCGAACGTACAAAATTCTCAAACACTGAGAAAGGTGGAAAAGCAACATGATATTCTTGCTTGTATTTGGATCCAAATGACATCCACTTTTCTTGAATGTTATATGGAAGTTTCTCCACAATAGGATTTACTCCCTTAGAAGTGTCTAGGTATGCTAGACCCGGTAAGTATCCTTCAAGCTTAGCAGCTTCTAGTTCTGTGAGGAGGTCTCCTAAATCTCGAAGCTTTTGTGGGTCCTTGTTTGTCACTCTGGGGAAGTTTTCGAGCTTGACAAAAAGTGCTTGTTCAATGGCTTCTGGAGAACCATATACTTCCTCAGGTCTCTGCCATGTCATTATCAGAGCAGCTGATGGGTTTCTGATATGAACAGCTTTCAGTCTCTGTGCATGCTCAGAGGATTCTCTACCCAGGTATTTAATTAAGAGATCCAGTTCTTCTGCAGGGGTAAGATCCAGACCAGAAATAGCACCTTGGAAAGATGATTTCCATGCCCAGTAGTTAATGGGTTTGTCATCAAAGTAAGTTAGCCCTGCTCACACAAGCTGCGTACGAGCTAGATACTTTGCGAGATCATAAGTAATGTACAAGGAATCTCCTTTATCAGGAGGCCTACCCTGCATTTGGCAGTGATAATGCGGAGACTGCTTGTGGGTGGCATTTTGAGACATGTCTGCACCAAAGTCCATGTTTTGTGAACTAATTGGTATGCTCTTAAAATCTGGCTCACTTTTAAATTGACTAAGTAAATGAGAAGCTTGAAACGATGGTTGCATTTCCTCACCTCCACTAGAGGGCAGCGTACCACTACTAACTTTAGATTGTGTCTTCACATAATCCGCTGTACGACTTTGGCTGTCTTCAGTGGGAACGGGAATTGATACCCTACTAGCTGCGCTACATTCTGTTTCTAAAAATGCTTCCTCCAGTACCTGCACTTCTGCTAAAGCAGCATCCTTTTCTTTCTCCTCTTGTAAAGCCTCCAATGTTGCTTGAAGTCGTGCCTGTTCAACTTTCAGTTCTATTTCTCTTTTAGTGTATGCTGCTCTGGCTTGTGCGGCTTTTGCTTTCGCCTTTGCCTTGAAAAGAGCTATGCTGGCACTTGAGTGACGACTGGGTCCCCTCGAAGAATGACTGGATGCTTTAGAGGAACGTGTGCTGACAGAATGCACATCTTCCCCTGTGCCTTTAAGATCTGCAGAGTCTATCTGACCTTCTGCCATGCTTATGTGAGGCTTGATCGTATGCAGGAAAATCAGATTGATGTGATGGAGTCTCTTGAATGTCTAAATCTTGATTCCACACAATCCTTGAGCATCCTTCTCCGTCCATTGTATCATTGTCTTTTCACTATACTAGCCTTATTAGACTTCTCTGGCATCTAACTATCCAGTAAGTTAAACAGTGACTCAAAAAACCTCGCTTGAGACATCAAGTCGTTTATGATTCAACTGTGAAACTGTAAAAATATACAAAAAACAATTAAAGAAAATATACACCATAATTATATAAAAATAACATTCTTATATGTATCACACAATATATTCAACATTACGTACTCACAGACATTGCGTCTAACAGAAAAAAAAAGATATTTCAGAATGAGCCTCACACAAAACAGCTACAACATTCTGCTGACTCACTGCAGTACTGCTCGAACTTCCTGCTTCTTGAACTATGTGACTGCTTTTCAAAATTAAAGTCCTTACTTGAGTAGACATATACAAATAATAAATTCAGTGAAAAATCTAAATCAATTCTGTCCTAAACAATTAGTAAATGGGTCATATGATGTGATTTCAAGTTTTTTTCTTTGGAGTGTTACAAGCTCTTGGTGCATAAAGAAGATCTGTAAAGTTGCTAAGACTAAAGTCTCAAATCCAAAGAGATATTTTTTATAAAATAAAGCGTTAACCACGCCTACCTAAATGAAGTGAAGTGGCCAAGTATGGTGACCCATACTCGGAATTAGTGCTCTGCATTTACCCATCCAAAGTGCACACACAGCAGTGAACACACACCCGAAGCAGTGGGCAGCCATTTTTGCTGTGGCGCCCGAGGAGCAGTTGAGGGTTCGGTGCATTGCTCAAGGGTTTCACCTCAGTCGTGGTATTGAAGGTGTAGAGAGCGCTGGTCATTCACTCCCCCTCACCTACAATCCCTGCCTGTTACGAGACTCGAACCCACAACCTTTGGGTTATGAGTCCGACTCTCTAACCATTAGGCCACGACTTCCCACAAAAAGGCTCATTCTAACATGCCCCAAACATACCTACTTCACTCTGTGGGAAGATTTGCATAACGCCGCCCAAATGTTCACGCAAAGAAAGAAGGCGTAACTTTTATTCTCGCTGTAGTATTGTTGCTGCCTCCATGTCGTGAAGGCGCTGTGTTTTTTTGTTGTGAAAGCGAAACTACTTTTGTTTGGTCTTCCAAAAATGGACGTATCCCCTCTTCGGGGTCATGCCTGAGCTGATCCTCTGTCACCGTTGATGAAGCGGAATCCAGCCCGGGGTCCGTCACATGTGGTTGCTGCTCATTCGTCGCATCCGCCGGGCGCGTCGTTCTCGGCTCACTCTATCCTGGCCTCAGCGCACGCTAAGCCGGGGCTTCCCCTCACGCTAGGCCGCTGTGTTTTTCGTTGTGAAAGCGAAACTACTTCGTTTGGTCTTCCAAAAGAGGAAGATATCAATCATGGTATTTCAGAACACTTGTTCCAGAACAGTTTAACCCACATATCCAGATGTGTGCAGCGCATTTTTTGGAGGACTGTTTACTGATCCTGGGATAGTAACGTTAGACTAAAATGCCGGCAGGTCTGACTCACAGTAAGTACGTTTTCATTTAAAGGATTTGCCACTGATGATTCAAACGCGAGTTTTGGGCAGTAGAGTAGCACTTGTTGTTTGTTATTTCTCTGATCACAAATGCAGACAGAGTTTTATGTTTATGCGGCGCGATGCAATGCAATGCAACGCAACGCGTAAAAAGACAGTATAAGTTATTATAATCAATAATTATGTCCCCACTGAATGCAACAAAAGCCTCGTTTATAATGAGTTTTAATGTTCTTGTCTCGTCGCTCCAGCCGGGACAAGGCATCACAATATGTTAAGGGACGTAACATTTCCATCACACGCTTGGGGTATTCGGCCAATCACAACACACTGGGGGAAAATAGGGGCTGCCAAGCACAGCACACCTCGCTTTTTCAGACCGATGAGCTTTGTAAAAATCGACGTGTTTCAGAAAGGCGGGGCATAGAGGAGAAACAATAATGTACAGTATGTGGAAAATAATGTGTTTTTTTAACTTTAAACTGCATAAACACATTTCATTACACCAAATACACAAACTAATGTTCTTTTAGCACATCATATGACCCCTTTAAAAAAATGGGGGCAATTGTCCATCAATGGTGGCAATCAGAAGGCTAATTTCTAATGAAAAGACCAAATTATATGACAGATTTTAATGTAGGCTTTGTAGGGATTTCTATCATGAACGGACACTGATATGCCACTGAATCAACTCATCATGAGATCTAAACTAATTAAATCAGGAGACAACAAAGCTTTCTTTGTCTCAGGACTGGAAAGTTCGTTCATAACATATAGAAACCACAATGTCTTGTGACCACCAATGAATGAACTATTACATCCAACAGGAAAAGGACAGTAATTTAATCACACCCTCAGGCTTGCAAAACAACAGACCTAAGGACCAGTGATAATGTGATTCAATCGATACATCATGACGCCACATGACTTTTTGACCATCTGCTTCCCTCCCTTCCCTTCTATTAACAGAGGAAACGCAGACTTACACAGACAATTCATGACAATCATTGAAAATCATTTAAAGTATCGGGGCAATATATATTCACAAATAATATGTTTTATGTCTGATATATGTGTGATGTGTTTCCTGTAATCGGTGCAAGTTTAACCAATGTGGTATAACACCTTTTAGTAATTAAGATTATTAATGTGTATGCAAACTACCCGATATTGAGCTTGAATGAAAGCTTGTTTTATTCGCCGAACATTGGTGTTGGTGAAAATTATATATTCTGTATCATTTTCCGCTGATGATATTTTTATAAGAAGTTCTTAAAAACTTGCAGAAATACTCCCCATGAACAGCAAGTGACTTGTGCATGAAAAGGGCGTGGCTAAACCCCGCAGCCACCATCTGATTGGACAGCGACCTGTGGGAGGGACAAAAGTCAGCCTGCTTAAAAATGGACACAAAGCTCTCTCAAGACCTTTGGCTTTCACTTTGGTGACCGCGCTCCGAAGCGCTCCCATGCCGTAACATCCAACACTCAAACATTTCAGTTGAAACTTCGCGATCTTCAAGGAACTTGTCTTGCAAACTCAGACTTTTTAGCAGAACTGCTCAAGCCTCTGCGTCATCAAGAAACCAACCAATCTCCGAAGGGAATTCCCAGAAACCATCTCAGCCAGACGCCCGACCAGCAGCCAATCAAAAGCCAGGACTCCCTCAGGCAATGAGGAAACCCCTCCGCTTCTCAGCTTTCAGCAAACGCAAGTACAAACAAATCTTACGTCTGCTGAAATAGGTGCTGAACTGGTGAATTGAGTAAGCAGTAAAGATAAGAAAATCTCTGCTTTGTGATTCTCTCGGGTTGAATTTAAAACCACTCGTGGAAACGAGTTAGAACTTTGAAAACTTCATGCAACTCCGTTAACTAATTTCCTTGAATCTTTGTGTGTGTATGTGTGTGTGTGTATGTGTGTTTTAGCTTAGTTTTAATGTAATCTAGAATAGCCAATAAAATTTGTGTTTCATTTATAAAGAATCATTGTCTGGTGTCGTATAATTTTAAAGTCAAAACCTTGCCAAGATCACGTTACCGAGCTCGTAGCTTACTTATCATAATTGTATTGACCTGTGGCCAGGGAAAATACCCATAATCAGATGGTTAAGATGCATGAACATTAATGTCTCGCTGGACGACTGTTGATAAGGTGTAAACCATTAAAATTTGAAATCAGTTCTAATCAGGTTGACTTCGAATTTTCAGATTCGAGTCCGTTCAAACCCTGAATGAATTAATAATAATTAATTCCCTAAAATTAAGTAATCAGAGACATTAAAAGTGGTGGAGAATGCAGGCAGATTTGACTCAAAAATGAATGACATGTAAATGATTCAAATTGATGAATCTATAGTGCTCTTTGGTTGTGTAGTGCAAGATGCACTGACATCTCCTGTGATGTACTTAAACTGTGTATAACCATCGACTGTGTGTAGCACACGTGTGTTATTGCAGGATACGTAGCCATAGTAACAGCCGTAGCCCGGAAGTTCTAACAAACCTTTTCCGGGGTAACTTTCAGTCCGCCAGCGCCATTTTGATCTGTTTGTAAACAAATAGCCAAGCATGAGCTAAGCTAACTGAAGCTAATGAGTTTGCATGGAAGCATATGCTAAGCTATTAACATCGAAGGCTAGTGGTTAGCACAATTTTACTCATTAACTATCAATATTGCTCTGAAATCTTAATTTCAGTAAATGGTTAAATAGGGTTGGGTTAAGTTAATTAATTTAATTATAATTGCTCTTATCAATTGTTAATAATGACACCAGTAGATATTGTTGGTTTATCTGTAGGGATTTGAAATTAAGTTAATTTCATAATTAATTACAGATTTGGAATTTTAATCTCATTTCATAAATTAATTTCAGTTCCTGCTTCCACATGGCAACAATATTTACTGATGATGTTAATTATAGGTGCTATTATAATTTAAGGACAACAACATTAAAAGTTTCATCTTTAAGGATAACAAGTTACTAATACTGATTTCATAATTAATTACATATTTGGAATTTTAATTTCATTTAATAATTAATTACGGGTCCTGTTTCCATATTGCCACAATATTTGCGGATCAGTTCAACTATAATTGCTTTGCTAATTTTAATGACAAACATCAAGATTTTAATCCTTAATGGTCAATAATGCTCTGAAATTTTAATTTCATGGTTAGCTCATTAGGGTTTGGGTTATCCTGCTTCAATGATACGTATTGAATTGTAACTCAATTTAATTACTCTCATCAATTTTAATGATAACATCATTAAATTTTAACCAGGAAATACCATTTCTAACCTGAAATTCTAATTTAATTTGCAATTGGCCTTCTTTCCTCTCCCTTTCAGTTATTTAATTCACTCAGCAAAATTTTTATAAGTTTGCCCGTTTGGCTTAAGCCTGTTAGTGGCAAAACCCCAAAAGGAAAATTAGGATTTCCTCAGTACTTAGGTTAAGTTGGTTTTATCCTGCTAACACAGCAAAACCAACCCCCTAGGGGTATCACTTTAACAGCGCCACCACCCTGTCATTTTTCTTAACATTGGAAGCAAAACTTTTCTCTCTTCTCCTCCTCCTCTCTCTCAGCTGTTTCCTTCTGAGTTGACTACTGCGGCTGTTTGCTGGGATTTTGCCTGTGAAAATCATAAAGCAGAGATTTTTAGAAATTGAACAGGTATTTGTGAAACTTGAGAACGTTGTTTCAAAATTGTCTTCCATTTACCTTCCACTCTCTTGCGAAACCCTACCCAGCTAAGAGGACTGACAGGCATCTGCCAAAATTTGAACAAGCATTTAGGAACAATCTAATTGGCTCCCCTGTCACACCAACTGACCACTGCAGTCAACCTCAAGAACCTTCGATCTGGTTAAACAATGCCAGATGCATGCGCCATGATCAATGAGCAAGAATTTACAATACCTGCCTACAGCAAGAGTATCAGCGTCCGCCTCAACATGTGACCTGGCCACTCTCTCGACAGTAAGCTAGTATTCTTCCAACCTTCCAGGACTTGCCTAAGACTAGGACTGACCTTGGAAGCCCAACCTCTCATTGAAATGTCATCTCGGGCTGTGTATGTATTGTTCAACAACTGTACGGCCAAAGACATCAACATTCCCAAAGCCAGTCACCTGGGATGGCTCATTAACCAGACGTTCCATGACTTTGAGCTAACGGTACCGGTCATAGGCCACATACCAGTCCAACTACTGTCAGATGAATATGATGACACAGTAACGTTCACAAGACCCAATGGAACCATTGCCATCACTTCTATTCATTCTGCCTGTGACAGAATCACCTGCACAGGTGACCATCAATGCCCAGAGCCCCTCAAATGACTCAACCATGGAGGAACCCTACACCGGGTTTGGTGCACAAATCCAACAGATCCTGAGTGAGGCGGATGCCCTCCACAAGGAAGCAGACCGCCAAGGACTCAAAGAGGTTCTGTACAAGTACAAGGACTCCTTCGCAAAGGACTCCCTGGACTGTGGACTGACCAACATCCACAGTGTGCGCATCCCGACAAGCCCAAATGCACCACCCACATTTGTGCGACAGTACAAGATTCCAATAGCGTCATATGAGCCAGTGCAAGAAATTGTTGACTCCATGCTGGAAAAGGGGGTCATCTGGCCCTGTAACAGCACATACTCTGCTCCGATATGGCCAGTTCTAAAGCCCAACGGCAAATGGTGGCCCACTATCGACTACCGCAAGTTGAACCAGCAAGTACCCTTGTCACGATGGCCAATGACCCAGTTGGACCAAGGGATTCCCAAAATCAAAGGCTCAACGATCCTTTCCACAATGGACGTCGCCTCGGGATTTTGGACAATCCCCGTCCACCCTGATGACCAACACAAGCTGGCATTCACCTTTGCCAATCGACAATACACCTTCACACGGTGTCCCTTTGGCTATGCCAACTCACCAGCTGAATTCAACATCTTCCTGAACAAAGCATGCCCTGATGCCAGAACCAGAGGCAACCTCGTTTACGTGGATGATGTGCTTTTGAAAAGCTCAAATGTGGCAGACCACCTCAAAGAAATCGATCACGTCCTGAACCAGCTGACAACAGCAGGAGCAAAGATCGCCCTCCACAAAGGACAATGGTGCAAAACCGAAGTTAAATACGTCGGTCTGCTTGATGGACGAGACTGTATCGAACCCCAGTCCAGTCGCACCCAAGCAATCCAAAACATAAAGACACCCACTAACATTTCTGAGCTACGAAGCTTTCTGGGAGTGTGCAATTACTCAATACAGTTCATTGAAATCTATGCTGACATCGCACGACCACTAACCTCCCTCCTGAGAAAGGACGAACCCTTCGTCTGGTCGGAAGCCCAGGACACGGCTATGAATGAGCTCAAACAATGTCTGTGCGATGCACAATGCCTGGCCTACCCAGACCCAGGAAAAGAGTTCTATCTGGACGCTGGATTCTCCAATCACTGCCTCAGTGCAGGCCTATACCAGCTCCATGACAAAGACAAGCGAGTGGTCGCTTATGCCAGCAAAACACTGCTTCCCCCAGAATGCAAATACTCAGACTGCGAAAAAGC
>JADLZN010007416.1:0-21204 GCA_018155175.1 Sinocyclocheilus anophthalmus | reverse complement strand
ATCTAAATCTGCAAAAATGTCAACAATTCTGGTTTTTTCTGTCAATATGGGGTGCTGTCAGTGTACATTAATGAGGAAAAAAAGTTAACAAATGATTTTAGCAAATGGCTGCAATATAACAAAGAGTGAAAAATTTAAGGGGGTCTGAATACTTTCCGTACCCACTGTATATTTTCATCTCATTTGTTTAATTGGGTTCTCTTTGTCAACTTTCGGGACTTGAAAATCTGATGAATTATACAGAAATATAGACAATTCTAAAGGGTTCACAAACTTTCAAGCAACACTGTATATTCCAAGCAGCCATCAATCTGGATGGACCAGTGCCATGATGATCCTTACATGACCCCTGATTCTGTTACACTTTGTTTTTGATTATATGATACTTATTATATAGGTTTGTTGTCAGAGGTTTGTGTAGCTGGTTTCAATTTGACTTGTCTTTTACCTTGCAGCCAAAGTAATCCTTCTTAAGCCTCTCAGTGGTTTATTTTTAAAGGGAAATGTTTGTTAATGTTTCAGATGAGTGTAGAAGAGCTGGAGCAGTATGTGAACCAGCAGTTCGATGAGCTGAATAGGCTGGTTCGCCTGGAGGAGTGGCGTGTCCTGCACCTGGTGGATCTAAAGGAGGCGTTCCTCACTGCCCAGGCTGCAGAGAAGATTTCTGAGATTAGTGTCCACACTGAAAAACTGCAGGAGGAAATGGATTCTATCACACAACAGCTGAGTGAACTGGATCAGACAGAACAGAATGGAGTCACCCCTATGTCCCTGGCCCCACTGTTGGCCGCTAGACCATCACGTCCACCTGAAGCTCTTGTGGAGCGCATGCCACTGGTTAGTCTCTTTTTGTTTATATATTGCTGTTCTTAATGCACATTATTTCAGAATAGCTTTACAGAAAAAAAAGAGTAATATTCAGTAGGGGTGTCGAAAGTAATCGTTTCTTCGATGCATCGCGATGCAGACGAGGACGAATCGGTATCGGTTCAGTAATAGACCATAACCGATTATAACGTACTGACGCTTTTCTGACGTCATTTGTCGCATACGTGCTTTGTAATGTAGCATACATTAGGCGCGTTCGGCTTGAAGCGCCGCTGCGCAGAATGATCAGTGTATGACCAAGTACCACGAGAGCGATAAGAGAGCAGATGGATCCTTATGCTTCGTGGTTGATGTCATACATTCATCCTGCGCAGTGCTGCTTCAAATCGAACACGCCAAATGGCAGAGGGAGGCGAGACGTGAGTGTGAGTAATTAAAAATGCTCAACTATACTTTAAGCGAATTGGCCACATTTCGGCTTTTATGAACAACCTGGTAAGCCACAACTGAGAAGACAACGATTGGGGGTAAATCATGTCACGCACATGAAATAGTAGGGGTTAGGGATGGGCAAATGAAGCCTGAAGCACCACTGAGCTTTCCCTGCTGTTTCGGGGAAAAGCTTTCACAGGTTGAGTGTCTCGAAAACAGTGCATCTGGGATTCCTTAAAAATAGCAGCCAAAAACCTGTGAAAGCGCTCGTTCGGACAATGGCATCTACCACCTAGTACAGATCGGTTTTCAAGTATGTGCACAAATAAAAGCCTAACAGTGTGTGCGTTTGTGTTTGTTGCGTTTCTGATAAATTAATTTACCCTGAATCATTTGTATTCTTATCTTACGTATTATATGGCTGGGTATCTAAAATGTAACTGACTAAGTCCAAATTAAAACTTATTTGTAAAGTATGATCTGGGGGATCGAACATTTCGACACGCAAAGTGAATCGCGCACGTGACTGGACAGAACGTGAAGCTTCGTTTGTCATTTGTCACGTGATTTCTATGACAATTAACAACACAACACAAGCTTCGAATCGAGGCCTCATCTAGCACGCACATTTGTTCTCGACACAAGCTCCGATACTTCGGTTCAAATGTCACGTAACTAGCAGGGGGTAATACCACTAACTTAAGAAACAAGATCAGGTACAGTTCATATATTTGCCTGCTTGTGTTTATTGACAAAACTGTATAAATGTGAAGTAAAATTGAAAATTGAGGATGCAGTGCATCGTCGATGCATCGTGATATCGAATTCAACTGAATCGATGACATGATAATCGTAACCAAAACGTGAGACCAGTGTAGGTTCACACCCCTAATATACGGGGAAGAGGTTGAGTACATTTACACATTTGCCAGATCCTTTTATCCAAAGGGACATTTCATTCAACGCTATACATTCCGGGAAAATCAAACCCATAACATTGCATTGCTGGGCCCATGCTCCACTGTTGAGCTACAGGATGCAAGTACGAGTCATATATTAGGTAGGGAAAAATCAGATATACAGTGGGGCAAAAAAGTATTTAGTCAGCCACCAAGTGTGCAAGTTCTCCCACTTAAAAAGATTGAGAGAGGTGTAATTTTCATCATAGGTATACCTCAACTTTGAGAGACAAAATGAGAAAAAAAATCCCAGAAAATCACATTGTAGGATTTTTAAAAAAATTATTTGCAAATTATGGTGGAAAATAAGTATTTAGTCACCTACAAACAAGCAAGATTTCTGGCTCTCACAGACCTGTAACTTCTTCTTGAAGAAAACTCTGTCCTCCACTCGTTACCTGTATAAATGGCATCTGTTTGAAAAAGTATATCAGTATAAAAGACACCTGTCCACAACCTCAAACAGTCACACTCCAAAACTCCACCATGGCCAAGACCAAAGAGCTGTCAAAGGACACCAGAAACAAATTGTAGACCTGCACCAGGCTGGGAAAACTGAATCTGCAATAGGTAAGCAGCTTGGTATGAAGAAATCAACTGTGGGAGCAATTATTAGAAAATGGATGACATACAAGACCACTGATAATCTCCCCTCGATCTGGGCTCTACGCAAGATCTCACCCCGTGGGGTCAAAAATGATCACAAGAACTGTGAGCAAAAATCCCAGAACCACACGGGGGGGACTTAGTGAATGACCTGCAGAGAGCTGGGACAAAAAGTAACAAAGGCTACCATCAGTAAAACACTGCGCCGCCAGGTACTCAAATCCTGCAGTGCCAGACATGTCCCCTGCTTAAGCCAGTACATGTCAAGGCCCGTCTTAAGTTTGCTAGAGAGCATTTGGATGAAGAGGATTGGGAGAATGTCATATGTTCAGATGAAACCAAAATAGAACTTTTGGTAAAAACTCAACTTGTCGTTTTTGGAGGAGAAATAATGCTGAGTTGCATCCAAAGAACACCATACATACTGTGAAGCATGGGGGTGGAAACAACATGCTTTGGGGCTGTTTTCTGCAAAGGGACCAGGAAAACTGATCCGTGTAAACGAAAGAATGAATGGGGCCATGTATCGTGAGATTTTGAGTGAAAACCTCCTTCCATCAGCAAGGGCATTGAAGAAACGTGGCTGGGTCTTTCAGCATGACAATGATCCAAAACACACCGCCCGGGCAACGAAGGAGTGGCTTCGTAAGAAGTATTTCAAGGTCCTGGAGTGGCCTAGCATGTCTCCAGATCTCAACCCCATAGAAATCTTTGGAGGGAGTTGAAAATCCAAGTTGCCCAGCGACAGCCCCAAAACATAACTGCTCTAAAGGAGATCTGCATGCAGGAATGGGCCAAAATACCAGCAACAGTGTGTTAAAACCTTGTGAAGACTTACAGAAAACGTTTGACCTCTGTCATTGCCAACAAAGGTATATAACAAAGTCTTGAGATGAAATTTGTTATTGACCAAATACTTATTTTCCACCATAATTTGCAAATAAATTCTTTAAATCCTACAATGTGATTTTCTGGATATTTCTTCTCATTTTGTCTCTCATAGTTAAGGTATACCTATGATGAAAATTACAGGCCTCTCTCATCTTTTTAAGTGGGAGAACTTGCACAATTGGTGGCTGACTAAATACTTTTTTTCCCCACTGTATTTAGTCAATGTAACTGAAGGATATTGATCAATATGTAATTAATTGCTTATAAGGTCCATCCCATATTGATCAATATGTAATTAATTGCTTATAAGGTCCATCCCATATTGTTTTCTGAGGTGGTCAAAGAGATAACTGGCGGTTGTTCATTCATGTATTCTCGAAGTCCCTATGATCAATCATAGTTTCTCAAAGTGGTCCATGCAGTCATCAAGCATCGGTGAGGGGGTCATGCTGGACCTGATACAGGCATCATGTCAGCATTTCATAGTTATATTAATGTTATTCATGGAAATAACATTTCACAAGAGTTTTGTAAAAATGAGAAATGTTCTTTATTTGTGTCTTCCTTGTTAGCATTCCCTGTCAATACAGTTTGTGGTGCAGAGATGAGTCATGGACTAAATAAAAGACTATATAAAAAAAAAGAGAGAGAGAAAGGAAGCTACAGAAGGGCAGACAACTTATGACTATTTTCAGATGAAAGGTGTGCATTTGTTATGCAATTTGAAAACTGCTGGAACGTGAGAAAAGCAATCACTTTACAGTTACTTGATATGGACAAGACTTCAGCATTACATATTTGCAGCAACTGGTATTGACAGGCACCAGTAAAATCAGTCTGGAGAAGCCTTTGGATGTATCCCTACATTTAGCCTCCAGAAATCTCACATTCAGGGTAGAACATCAAATTTTGATGTTGTCCATATTAATGGCAACTTTCTTGTTATCAGACTGTGATCTTCTGCATGAGCATTGTGAAAAGTAAGACATACTGCCAAAAGATCCTGGGTTGTCTTGCTTCATGCTTCACACTGCTTATAATTTGCCCGGGGTTATTTTGGGTATTCGTAAGCTGACATTTCACTTTGTACATTCCTAAACCCTGGGTAAATACTGTCGGGTTTTTCCTGAACATACTTTTTGGACTATAATAATAAGAAAATAAACTGTAAGAATAAAACGGTCTCTTCTTCGCTCCCACGGATGCGTTTCCATCACCATTTGACATTTTTCTCCTCAAACACTGAAACTACAGTTTATACAACACGCAGTGTTTCTATGGCTGTCCAAAGCACAAGAACACAAGTCACTCGATTGGGTGTCCATTGCTAAGCATCTAGCTGTAACATGCACTTAGTAATTTGTAGTGGTGCAACCAGGGCCGTGCACAGACCTTTTGAGGGGCATGTGCTGAAACTGAAAAAGGGCACCCCCCCCTTAATGACAAATGAATAACAAAAAATAATAAGTTCAAAAGCCTTTAGATTAGTAACATAATAATAGCCACATAATATAATATATATATATATTATCTATATATATATATATATATATAATATATATGTATATAGATATCCAATTGCATCTCAATAAACTTAGAAATGTCATGGAAAAAAAGTTAATTTATTTCAGTAATTAAACTCAAATTGTGAAACTCGTGTATTAAATTAATTAAATGCACACAGATTGAAGTATTTTAAGTCTTTGGTTCTTTTACTTGTGATGATTTTGGCTCACATTTAAACAAAAACCCACCATCACTATCTCAACAAATAGGAATACTTCATAAGACCAATAAAAAAAACAGTTTTAGTGATTGTTGGCCCTCTGGAAAGTATGTTCATTTACTGTACATGTACTCAATACTAAGTAGGGGCTCCTTTTGCTTTAATTAACTGCCTCAATTCGGCGTGGCATGGAAGTAATCAGTTTGTGGCACTGCTGAGGTGTAATGGAAGCCCAGGTTTCTTTGATAGCGGCCTTCAGCTCGTCTGCATTGTTCGGTCTGGTGTCTCTCATCTTCCTCTTGACAATACCCCATAGATTCTCTATGGGGTTCAGGTCAGGCGAGTTTGCTGGACAATCAAGCACAGTAACACCATGGTCAATGAACCAGCTTTTGGTACCTTTGGCAATTTGAGCAGGTGCCAAGTCCTGCTGGAAAATAAAATCAGCATCCCCATAAAGCTTGTCAGCAGAAGGAAGCATGAAGTTCTCTAAAATTTCCTGGTAGATGGCTGCGTTTACTGTGGACTTCAGAAAAAACCCACAGTTTAAACTTAAGGACTTAAACTATTCAGTCTGTGTGCATTTAATTTATTTTAATACACAAGTTTCACAATTTGAGTTGAATTATAAATAATAAATGAACTTTTCCACGACATTCTATTTATTGAGATGCACTTGTATATAGGTTTTAGGTTATAGGTATAATGTTTAACACATTATAATGAAATATGATACGGCCTTTTAAGACTGTTTGCTTTTTAATTTCTAAAGCTCTAAAGGTGGAAGTCAGGCCTAATAGACTTGGCTGGAAAAAGGGTGGTATGATAGCTTGGCATTTATACAGTGCAAAGATTCTGCCTTCTAGATTAAAGTGGTGACATCTTCAACAATGGGCCTCCTGGGTACGTTGTCAGTATTATTTGTATGGTCCTTTTTGTGAATTGCTCGTGTGTACTCACTCTTGTTTAAGTATTATATGATATATGTATTGTATAATAATATACACAACCATATACATTTACATACATAATCATACAGTGGTGTTCTGAAATAAGGAGGCATCAAAGTTTTTTTTTAAATCAAATGTAAATTCCTGTCTCAGTCACATGTTCCTGGTTAAATAAACATTACGTACACTACCAGAAAACAACAACAACAACAAACACCGTTCTATTTGATATTTTTACATTAACAATGTAACCAATATTCTGTTTATTAAAGCCAAGCATGAATCTCATCATGGTATAAGCATCTCTTTGTAAATTGATTCAAAAAATAATAAACATCAAGGCGAGTAACAATTTAAACAAAAAATATTTTATTGTGCAAACTTATGTCAGATATTCTTTTTAATAGTTAAACTATTTACGGACTATTTTGGAATTATTCGGTTCATCGTCAGCAAAGGCTCAGTAAAATGGTCACAGACACAGAAAATGTGAATTAAATTTCAAACGTTGATTTGCTACTAAAAACTCCCAACAGATGACATGTTGTCAGACCATTTCAAGTCTTATTTGAGTAATAAACGGGGTGGTCATCTAGGTGTGTGAGTTTGTTTAAACTTACGTTTTTTAAATGAGGCTCCCATTAATGCTTACATTATATGGTTTCATTCAGACTGATGCGAGAACGAGATCTTAGGAACGCGCCATCGGGACATGAACACAATAGACGGGATTTAGCGCAGGAACCAATCACAGTCTAACCAGTAATAGCAGATCATAATCATATCCAATCTTGCGATGGAGGCATTGCCTCCTATCACGTGACTTTCCCCCATTCATTCTCAATTACCACCCACTGCACACTTTAGTTGGTCTGTTAAAACTCAATGGGCTCAGGGGAGGCGAGAGAGACTCGGACTCCCACTGTAACTTTACCTGCTGGGAACAACCTTGGTGTCGCCTGGGGACAATGTGTTTCGCTTTAGAAAAAAACGATGCTGATTGTACTATTTTAATTTGTCTATATTTTTGTAATAAGTGGAGGTCGGTTTTATTTTGTGTCTACTAAATTTTTTTATTTATCACAATACTTGCTGAAGATACTATATTTATATAGCATATATATATATATATATGCTATATAAAGTATTATACACAATTTAAATTTTCTTTCTGCTTGACAACTAACGTTCATAAAGTACGTTTGACGGAAAAAATTTGTATAGCTTGTATATATATAAAATGTAATTAATTATGCATGATACCAAATCCAGTAAATTGATTTCACACAATTATGTACAGTTTTTTTTGGTTTTACAACAACATACTGTAGTGAAAACCTGTTATCGTGTATACATTTGAAGACGAGCAGGCAGTATAGAATACTAGATTTAAAAAAAATTTGTAGCAAGAATACATGCATATAACAGCGTAAACATGAATAACCATGCGACCATATAATATGATTCTAATGTTAATAAATTAAGGTTGTCTCAGCAATCATACATTTCTTGAAATAGATTTGTACCTAGGTGACGAGAACCCCAAACTCAGTCGCTTGTGTTCAAATTCAAATGCGTTACGGGGTTTTTGACCAGCGGAATGGTGCAAAATGTGCATTTTGTCATCATTTTAAACCGGCCGGGTCCGTTTTCATGGAACAGTTGTTTGTTGTAGCTTCTATGGGGCCAGCACCTACAGTGTAATAGCAATTCAATTATGAGCTGTATAGACATAGTGTTTATTGCGAAAGAGTGGAATGCTGCCTATTTATGTACTTATTCAAACAATAAGATCTTTATTTACCCTTGCAGACCTAGTTCAGCTGCTGTAGAACTTCAGTTCATTCAGTCAAGATATAGGGGGTGGAGTTATGAGGTTTACTGACAGCTTGAGCGGATCCAACAAGATTTAGTCACAAACTCTTTTTAATACCTTTCATTTGCTAAATATTTGTAAAGCAGACAGACAGAGGTAAAGGGTGACCAATATCATTGATTTAATGAAGGAAAAAAAAACACCATCACCAAAAAAAAGGGCACTTCGGAGTGCAAGGACAAAAAGGGCATGTGCTCTGCACAGGTTGAGCCCTACCTGTGTACGTGCCTGGGTGCAACGGTTCTCGGTAAAAAAAATCGAACCGTACCGTTCTCCACACACGGTTTGGCATACACTAGGACATTTTTTTTTTCTTTTCGCGGTTCAACTTAAATCTGACAATGCATCTGTAATATGGTTTGTAAGAGTTCGGCTAATGCATGTTTCTGTCAACAGATACACAATCTGGTTTCCCAATACATTACAACAACAGCGATATAACAAAAAAAAAAAGTGGAAAAACCAGTCCTCTTTAATCACCTGCGAGTGATTTATGCTGGAATAACTGTCATTTATGCTGTCATCACGTGTTGATAGCGCAGGTGAGAGCTGAACAGCACACGTTGATATCTGTGTTTAAGATAAACTCATTTAAGCTTTGCCAGTTTAAATATTTAAGAGCCAGAAGACTTGAACTTGCGTGCGCAGTGAGAAGATCTGTGTGGTTGCTCATCCGAAGCGCGTGAACCCACGTATCAGAACGCACGCAGATATTAAGTTCTCTTTGAAGTATTGTGCTTGAATGGACAAATTCACACAAAAATTGTCAAAATGCCCGTCTTGGTGAGTATCCTAGCAGACATAGTCGGCTGAACGTAAAGTATAAGTGCACTGGATCAGTGTGTTCTCTTAAAATGACAGCACTTTCTTAATATTAATCAAACAGCAACAACACAGAAATCTCTCACTGCTCTTGATTGAATCACTTTTGTAACTTCAATAAGGATTCATCTTTAATTTATACAGTCAATATGTCATGGTTTTAATTGATTTATTAATTTTAATGTACATAAAACATGGTCTGACTACCTACAAAAAAAACGGAAAAGATAAAAAAAGCACTGTTTATTTTATTTATTTGTGCTGTTGCTTGTAGTTAGATTATTTGTTCTTATTTTCTTTATTTTTATTTGACAATATAGTTTTTTCCCTAAACATAGCACATACCGAACCGTACCGAAACCGTGACTCTAAAACCGGGATACAAACCGAACTGTGTGTAAGTTGAACCGTTGCACCCCTAGTAATTTGAGTTTCAAAATTCAGATCACATCAGAAATATGTGAAACGTTTCCTCCCATTCGATCTCATTTTAAAGCTGAGAAAAATGAATGAAGCTCGGATAACTAAAACAAGTCTGGCACCAATAAGAAAAGTTTTTTTTATTAAATAATTTAATTTGGCTACACTAAGTATTCGGATTTACGTTTATGGAATTATTTTGTGTCTTTTTTATGCAATCAAACATACTGTGTTTGAGAGAAAAACTAATTATATTGTAATTAAAAATAAATAAATAAAAGATTCCATATAAAAATTCTTGGTAATTTTTTTTTATTACAAAAATTAAGCAATTTATAACAAAACTCTTTGCATTGAAAATTGATATTCTATGCAGTTTAAACACTTTTCATTACACACCCATATATTTTGGGAAATGCATAGAATATTTATTTGCAATGCAAAGAGTTTTGGGTAACACATAGTATAGGGACCATTTCTCACTATTAACTATTTGCTTATTAACATAGTATTAACTTACTGGCTGCTTATTAGTACTTAGAAAAAGCCCGAATTCTGCATTCCACAACATATTCTACTCCCCCAATCCACTGTAGTGTCGACTAATCAGACACACAATTTTATTTTTAGTTATATTTAACAAATACTCTGTAACCCCCCACAGTCAACAAACCAACTACGAGGGCCTATGGACCCTTCTCCCGAAATGCATCTAACACCTCAGAAAGGCAGAACAGGCCTCTTGTTCCATGGCAACCAATGCTGATATCCATGGTTTTATTGCCCAAAGGAATGCGGGCAGAGAAATTCACTCATTTACCTTTAGGAAGACCCCACAATGCCCTAAAAAAAAAAAAAATGGACTCTTTCTAATTAATGCTAGAAAACACTTGCTGTTAATGCAACACACGTCTCCTCATGACATGGTGTATACCATTACTGTTCTTGGTATATTTGTTCTTTGAAATATTTATACTGTTTTTGTGTGTTGGTGTTTATGTATAGATCCACTAAGTTATGATAGATCACCCCACCGATACATGTTTGGTCTCTTTGAATTTGTCTTCTAAATTATATAACGAAAAGGATATTAGTGTTGGTACATATATAGGCAGTATATTATATATTTGTTAAGAGGGCTGCACGTACAATCGCATGCAATATTTCCAATAGCATGCTTGTCAGAAAAAGCCGTTCTGTCATCAGCGGTAATCTCCATCACCTCCGCAGGCTATTCCCAAATATTTTTTCGGATCAACATTAACTACACATAGCCGTTGTTTCGCTGACTAGCAGCGCAAAAAACATTGCGCAATATGAAACGGTGTGTTGCGCATCCGTAGGAACACGACTTTCACTGATAAGATTCGTGTTAAAATAATCGCATGCATTTAATCGTGCAGCCCTAGTTGTACATAGGCATATATTTATGGTTTGCTAAGAAGCTTTAGGTAATTGGTGCATCAACACCCACTCAATGTCCATATGCCAAATTACCCATGCTCGCACCAAGGGTCCCGAAAAACTCCCCAGTATTTCCAACCTCCCGTTTGGAATTTCAGCCTTTCTCATTGGACCAGCCCATCCTGAAGGCGTGAATCTTCTCAGACCGTAAAGGCCTCACACCAGTTCACCCCATTTCTTCTCTCTTCTGCGAAGATCTTCTTTTTAATTCTTTTTTTTTTCTTGAAGAAGAACAAAATGTAACAATGACACAAAGAGTTACAATGCTCCTCATTGATTTACATTGGTAATTTTGTTTCCTTTCACATCCCCCCCCAGAAACACCACACCCACAAATATTATAATAATAAATAACGCCTAAATTTAAATGAACAATGCTAATCTAATATTACTACATAGGAAATAAGTAACACCATTGTTATTGCCCCTCGTGTCATGATTATGTTTACCTGTCTCCATGTGCAACAGGCATTTTAATTTCACTATTAATTTTAGTTTGGGGGAATAGTTATGCCCTTTTCAAAATATGTAATCATTGGAGTCTATGCTGAATAAAAACGTTTGGTGAATCCTCTAAGAGCATATTTAATTTTCTCCCATTTCAAAAACAGCATCACATCACTCAGCCAGAGTGAATTTAAAGGTGGTTTACTTGATTTCCAATCAAATAATATTCTTCTCCGAGCCAAAAAACATGCAAAAGCACAAGCATCTTGACATTTTTTTGGACATGACCACACCTTGCTCTGGTACACCAAAAACAGCCATTTCATCTGCTAAGTCTTCTGCTAAAATCTTCCTTTGATTTTTGGCCCCATGTGAGTAAGCCGCTCCCGGCAGAACAGGCTGTGGCGAGGGCATGGCCAGTGGGCCCAACAGCATGCGGCATCTTGCTGTTCAGTTGATCTCTGCAGACTCTAAATATGATTGTTGAGCTAGCAACCATTCTAAGGAACCCTACAAGTCCTGTGCGCCACGCCTCGTGGCCCTTGACTTTTCCATTACCAAGAGAGCCTAGGATCCAGCTGAGGTCTCTTCTTAGTCTGTTTTCACTTTCCACTGGGAAAAACACCCAATCACATCTAAGCCAAGAACACTCTTTTTGGAGTTCATCACTTTTTCAAACCCGAAGACGTGGAATCCGACTCCTACACCACCAGTTGAACCTCCAAGACACCTCACTCAGAGACTTTCATCCGAGACGCCTTCCGTACGCTCGTTCAGGCCAAGGCAAGTGCACGTACGTACTTTAGACTAACCAAAACAGATGGTTAGTAATAGCCTGTAGACCCTGGTTCGAAAAGTGTGTCTGATGGTTTTAACTCAGGGTTAACTGCCTCTTTTCCACAGCTTCATTCTCTGATTGCCTGCTTGTTTCATCCATCAAGTCTCATTTGCCCTTTTCCCTGTATGAGTGATTGTTTGTTTGTTTGTTAGTGATTATTATAAAAACCGTGTGCACAAAATTCAGGATTTCGTGAATTCTGCTTGCAATATAATTGTCCCCGTTACTTATTTTTGAATCCTTCCTGCAGGATCTAATGCATAAATACTGTAATGAAAGTATTTACGTGGCCACGGAAATCTCCTTTCCTAAGTTTGATAATAATCTACACGAATTTTCGCTGGACGAACAGAATTGGTTTTGATCGGCAATTTTTAATTCTGCTACTTTATACTACTGGCACAGCTTGAATTAAATATTATAATTATCTAATTAACTGGGAATTAATGTATAAACATGTCCTTTTGAGCTAATTTTAAACACTAACCCATACTAACATAACTACCTTACTAATATAATACTGCAATTAGCTGAAAGATTATTGAAGCAAAGGCTGTTAATGGTTTGGATTATTGGACTTAAAAAGTGTGACCGATATGTCTTAGCAGAGTTTTTATTTGCAATCTTTTGCTTTTTTTTTTTTTTTTTTTTTTTTTTACAATCGTTATTTTTTGCCTCAAACTCAAATATATTTGATGAAATCACAAAAAGAGACAAGTAACTCTGTAAGTACTTGGTTTCTTGCTCCCCTTAATTCGAGATAACTCCTTAAACAGCTACAATCAGATGCGTCATTCTTAATACATGCTTACGTGATTTTTGCTAAAATGCAGAGATATTATGTTAAAATGGTTATAAGGTGGAATGTGGTGTGCCATAGCAATAATTTCAAAATGATAATACGAATCTTGTGACAATAGCATATGGACCAGGTCATGACAGCGGATTGTGAAAGTTGGTTGAGAAAAATTATAATAAGTTGTCAAGTAAATTCTGAAAACTTTACCACCGTACATAGGTAACTATGGGCCATAGTTAGCTGTGAATGTTGAAGGCAGGAAAAGGCAGCTATAGAAGTCTGCTAATGAGGGTTTTGAATGCCTTTGTCAGTCATGACACCCAGGTCCTCATCTGTAATGTATGGCTTACCAGTTGAACAGTGATCTCAAATGAATAACCCTTTTTTCTTTGCTTTTTTTCCCCAGAATCCTGATTTGAGGTTAAGGTAAGAGATCTAAAATTATCAGTTTCAGTAACTGTCAGGTACTGTTAAATATTACTATTTTAAATCTTATCTACCAACCAAGAAAACGTGAAAAACATTAACCCAGTAACTTTGTTGTGTATGCCTTTTTTTCCTGCAACGTCTGAGAAACGAGTGCGCAGATCGCATCCCTTGGACGACATGGCAAAGGGATCTCAGTAGACATATCTACACACGTGCCCCTTAATTTGTAAGAGTTTTAATTTTGCCACTACCGACAGCAGACCGTGTTTATATTTTGTCTTTTTTTCGCAAGCGCCCCCACGTGTACCACATACTAACATGCCGACCGTTTGCGCAAACATGCTAATGTCGATCTGTCTCCCTTTTTGGCTGTTCAGCCCAACGTCAGACAAACAGGTGTTGAGACAGGCCACGCCATCCAGAGACAACAAGCGCCAGTGGATTGTTACTGTTTATTTAACTGTCATATTGCTGCTGCCCCCCAGAGTCGTAAATAACCCTGCATTCTTCTCGTTTCACCAGGCAGTATGTGTCACCGTCACAACATAACCGTATCTGTTCTTTTATGTAACGCCAGAGTGTTGGTTTGTTAACGTACGACGTCTGTGTGCTGGGAATTGCAACTTTCGCGTTTGATACTCACATGCTGTGACAGCCGCTTCATTTCTGTCCGTGTGGCTGGTCGGATGTGTTGCTCTCAGAACAAACCTTATATCAGAAAGTTGTAAACCTAAACTAGTGGGTTATGAAAACGCATATATTTTTAACGCATACCGAATACTGCTTCTGTGATGTGGTCTGTCTATCCCCTCATCAATAGCATTTTCCAAATTGCGATAATAATGGGTCGTCGGCGTTTTGTGAGCTGTAACCTGGGTGTTCCATAAACATGTCTGCACGCCCCAGAGGCTACTGTATTTAGCATATTGTAAAAATTTTTTAATGTGGTAAGTTGTGTGCCGGGATGGCGGGGCATTGGTTCAGGAAACAATCACATCCAATCAAGGAGGTCTTTTAGGGTCATCAGGTTTGGTGTATTCCGTAATGATTTTTCTCTTCAATGAGGAGTTGTGGATGGGAATGTCGGAAATACACACTTTGAGTTGAAGTTACAGTGGTCCATGTGTTTTATGTTAAAAAAATATGTTGTGATGATGCCATAAGCAAAAGAAACAGTATGTGCAAGGCCTCTCACAATCTTAAAATAAAAAGAGGATATAAGTCAGGTATAGTTTTTTAATATTTTTTGTGACTGGTAGTTATTTAAGCTAGCGTCTCTTTGTGGTTTAGCTTTAACTCGCGTTGCCTACTTTAATCCTCTAATTCATCTATGTTTTTTTTCTTTTGTGTGGGTTGGTGTGTGTGTGATGGGGTTGTGTGGTTGTTAATAAATAATATTAATATAGTGATAGCAGTCTCTCACAGACGTGGATACATCCCTCACATTTTTGTAAATATTTTATTATATCTTTTCATGTGCTAACACTGAAGAAATGACACTTTGTTACAATTGTAAAGTAGTGAGTGTACAGCTTGTTTAACAGTGTAAATTTGCTGTCCCCTCCAAATAACTCAACACACAGCCATTAATGTCTAAAACCCGCTGGCCACCAAAAGTGATACACCCCTAAGTAAAATATCCAAAATTGGCCCAATTAGCCATTTTCCTCTCCCCGGTTTCATGTGACTCATATGTTCAAGGTATCAGGTGCTGAATGGGGGGAGCAGTTTTATAAATGATATGGTTTAGTCGCTCTCACACTCTCACTATACTGGATCCCACCTGTGAATCAACATGGCTCTCTTGCAAAGAACTTCTGAGAGCTGAAAAAAGAATTGTTGCCTACATAAAGTGCGTAGCATTCAGAAGAGTTTGCCAAGACTGCAAACTGAGCTTATCATGGTGGCCAGACCATATACAGCGTCCTTAACCGGACCCTGTTCCCTCCGAACAGCCAAAAATTGTTGAGTGCCACACGAATGCTTTCACAAATCATCCAGAGGTTTATGTCGAATTGGGAAATAGACATATTGGCGTTCCCAACCAGTGCTGGCAGATGTGAAGGGCTCTTGTGCGGAGTCAGCCCTGTCATGCTCCGAACCATCTACGCCGCAACAACGCACTCAAATTGGTCCTGCAATGCTGTCCGGTCCCCAGAAGAAGCCTCTCTAAAGATGAATGCACAGAAAGCCCGCAAACGTATTGCTGCAGACCAACAGACTAAGACTGGATTACGTGAACCATGGCCCTGTGGTCTGATTGTCACCAGAAACTCCCATTAGGTTCAGAAATTGGTCAAAGCGTGTTTGGCGGCAAACCGGAGGTTGAGACAGTACAAAGACAAGTGTGCTCTTGCTACAGTCAGCATGGTGGTGTGAATGTCCAGGTCCCCTGGGGAGCATGATTCTGCCGGTAACTGGGGAGCTACCTTCATTGAGAACCTGAATACCAACATGTACTGTGAACACTACTGAGCACGAGCATTATCCCCTCCCCTCAGAGACTGGTCCCCCGCAGCAGTTATTCCAACATTATAACGACGCCCCAAACCACACCTCCAGACAACCCACTGGCTCTTGCTAAAGAACTGAGGTAAAGTGATTGGGGGATTGGCCAAGCATGTCATCCATCCCTAACCCCATTGAATCAATCTGTTGGAGGCAGCGCAAGTTCTCTACATCCACCATCTCCGTTATGTCTTCATGGATGAGTGTGAAAGAGCCTCCAGTGGCAACCTTTGAGCTCTGTGAACTTCAGCCCAAGAAGGTTCAAGGGGTGAGTTTACTGGTTTTTTCTAGGCTTGATTGTTTATGGGGTGCAGTTTAACATGCGTTAATGCTTCGTTTTTTAAAAACGCATTATTTTTCACATAATTAACCTTTATTCCACAACGCTCTGGGGGTCCTTCGCTAACAAATGCTTGATTATTAATCCTGCTTTTTTAACATGATGCCCCTCCACTCAGAAATACGTGGATAGCCGGAGATGATGGTTCATCTGCTCTGTGTGGTGGATTCGCGTAAACCGCCTCTACGCACGTCCTGAAACTCCCGCCCCTCAAGCTCAGAAATGGGTGCCGTTTCATTGTATTGTAAAACAAAATGACGTCCTCCTACTTTCTCACTACATCTGAGCCAATGAGATACTCAGTGATATTATGAAGACGGATCCGCAGAACCTTGCACGCCACGTTCGTATGGTATGTTGTTTGTTGTTGTTTCATACTTTTAGATACGCTGTTATTTTTGAATGCTACTGATTCTGTTAGCTTTTAATATATGGTTTTGTTCTGATTAAAGCTTTAATACAGCACAGCAACCGTACGCACTCCATGTATAACTCTTCTCATAGCTATGTGAAAATAAGTTAATGAATAACAGTTCATTGTTGGAGCTGAGCTAAATGAGAGAGAGAGAGAGAGAGATGCAGAGCAGGCGACGCGAGGAACAGTATTGCACCCAACTGCTTTAGAACATTGGTTTAGAATCGTTAGCAGACATAATCGTGATTCATATATGAATAGATTTTTATGTGCATCTCTAGTTTTCTCTTCCTCTTCTCTACATCAGTGCAGCATGGCCTCGCCCCCTTTTGCTGCGTGTTCCCGGGGGCGGGGTTTATTCTGGGTTCATGACTTAACGGATTCTGGAAGAAGCTCATATGTGTCAAACAGGCCCCTATACCGCCATTATAATTTGTAGCATTAAAACTGCCCAGAATTTTAAAATATGAATATCTCTGTTTGCATTGAACTTTGTAGCGCTTTGGGGCAAACTTTGCAGATATTGGTATTGGCAGACTATTCACTTAGGGGTGTCACTCCTTTTGTGGCCAGCGTTTAGACTTAACGGCTGTGTGTTTAGTTATTTGTTGAGTGGGACTAAATGTGACACTGTTTAGTGCCACGACTGTAACACCACTACTTTACATTGTAGCAACTGTCAGGATTCGTTCATTTTCAGGACAGATATGTCACAATGTTTTACAAAAATGATGAGGGTGTACTCACTTCCTGTATAAGGATTACTGTGGATTTAATATTATATATAATTAAATCTATATACATGGGGTACGGGACAGTATTCAGACCCCTTAAAATTTTCACTCTGTTGTTATAATTCACCATTTGCTAACTCTTTAAGGTTTTTGTTTTCCTCTTAATGGCACCCACACCACCATATTGACAAAATAACACAGAATTAAGGATCCAAGGTTTGAACAGAACCCAATTTTTAGATTTATTAAAAAAGAAAAACTGAATATCACATGGTCCTAAGTATCCAGACCCTTCGCTGTGACACTCATATATTTAACTCGGTGCTGTCCATTTCTTCTGATCATCCCTAAGATGGTTCTACACCTTCCTTTGTGTCCAGCTGTGTTTGATTATACTGATTGGGTTTTGATTAGGAAAGCCACACACCTGTCTTTATAAGACCTTACAGCTCACAGTGCATTGTCAGAGCAAATGAGAATCATGAGGTATAAGGAACTGCCTGAAGAGCTCAGAGATAGAATTGTGGAAAGGCACAGATCTGGCAAAGGTTACAAAAAAAATTCTGCTGCAATTAAGGTTCCTAAGAGCACAGTGGCCCCATAATCCTTAAATGGAAGACGTTTGGGACGACCAGAATTCTTCCTAGAGCTGGCCGTCCGGCCAATCTGAGCTATCGGGGGAGAAGAGCCTTGGTGAGAGAGGTAAAAAGAACCCAAAGATCACTGTGGCTGACTCCATAAGATGGCAGTCCGGGATATGGAGAAGTTTTAGACAGTCCCTCACTGCAGCCCCTCCACCAGTCCTCAGGGCCTGTATGGCAAGTGTGCCCGCCTGTAAGCCCTCTCCTCATTAGCAATACACCATGAAACCCGCAATGGATTTTGTTAGAAAGCACCTGAAAGGAACTCCACTCTGGATGAGACCAAGATGAGTAAACTTCTTTTGTCCTTAATTCATAGAAGCGGTATGTTGGGGGAGGAAACCAGCACTAGAAGCTATCACCTGTTCCCCCATAACAGTCCCCAAACATTTAGCATGGTGGTGGCAGCCTCATGCTGTGGGGGTGTTTACATTCAGCTGCCGGACAAGACGACGGGTTGGCATCGGGGGAGATGAATGCGGGCCAAGTACAGGGGATATCCTATGCGAAAACCTTCTCCAGAGTGCTCCTTCCCTAGACTGGTCCTAAGGTTTTAACCTTCCCAACAAGAAGATGACCCCTAAGCACCAGCTAACAAACGAAGGAGTGGGCTTCCCAACACCCATCTGTAGACTGTTCTTGACAATGGCCAGCCAACCCTGACTTAAACCCAATTGATCATCTCTGGAGAGACCTAAAAATTGCTGTCCACCAACGTTTACATCCAACCTTACAGAACTGGAGAGGATCTGCAAGGAGGAATGGCAGTGGATCCCCAAATCCAGGTGTGAAAAATTTGTTGCATCTTTCCCAAAAAGACTCAGGCTTTCGTAGATCAAAATGGTGCTTCTACTAACTACTGCGGCAAAGGGTCTGAATCCTTGGGTCACCATGTGAATATTTAATTTTTTCTTTTTTAATAAATCTGCAAAAAATGTCAACAATTCAGTGTTTTTCTGTCAATATGGGGTGCTTTGTGTACATTAATGAGGAAAAAAATTACTTAAATGATTTTAGCGAATGGCTGCAGTATAACAAAGAGTGAAAATTTAAGGGGGTCAGAATACTTTCCATACCGTATGCTATAAATATAGATATCACACCACTACCTTGGCTATGTGTACTGCCAAATTTAGGACTAACCAAGAACTTGTCCAATTTGCACTTATCACTCATTGTTGCTTCTTTTGTTATTTGTAGACTGCTTATATTGGCCTCAATCATTTGTTAAGTCGCTCTGTCTATAAAGGTCCGTGCTAATATTACTACATGTAATGTTTATACATATCCCCAAGTCAATAAGTTAAAAAACCTAACATATGAACCTATAATCATTTTCTCTTTTGACTTCCATAGTGGCAGAAGAGGATAGAAGTCCACGCTTAGCAGAGCTGCACCACTTATATAGCTGTACAAAACTCCAAAAAACAGAGATAATAAACATGTTTGTTTTTGGAGAACCATTACCTTTTATGGAAATCATTGACCTGTTTGAGAGTACGTGTTGGCAGTCTGTGTATTGGATCACTGACTCACAGAAATCAGAATGAGCCGTTAAAATTACGGATTTTGAAAAAGCAAAGGTGCGGGAATATAAAGAGACGCTAACTCTACCCAATAACCATCTTCAGCTGACATGGGTCTTCAGAATGCTATGGTTCTAACAAACCATTAGTTCATGTAATAACTATATCTTTTTTTAGAGTATGACACCCCACATCCCCAAGAGGCCCAAAATCCACTCTCCTGACCTTTTACATTAACTGTATTTCTCTCTTTGGTTAATGACTGCCCCACTCAATCCGACAGCTGATCCTTGGCCCATTCTTCAAGAAATGGTCTTAAAATACACCTTCTTCCATCTTGACACTCTAACACTAGCATCTCTATTCTATTTATTCTAACGACTCTTTTTATTTATTATTTATTTTTTAAAAACCAAACCGTCTCAACAACTAAGCTTCCTCATGCTTCTATCCTATGTCTATTGTTTTGTTTTGATTTCTGACAAAATTACCTTCCACACTAGCATTCCTTATCTTGTCTGTTCTTTCAACGTTTCTATTTTTTATGTTCTTTACATCAAATGAACCCTTAAATAGGGGTATTCTCTATTCTTTCTACTTGTTTTCTTCATTTATTCTGCTGATTAGTGTCCATTTGTGCTGATAAACAACAACTTTGTCACGAATCAAGCCTCTGTGGTTCCCACTGATCGACACCAGAGGGCAAAAAAACCAAACTTTCACCTGAGTGATTTTTCCTCTGGACTTCATTTCCCTTAACCCCGTACCTGGCACTGATTAAGAGGACACCAGTGGCTCATTCCCAGGACTATTTAAACCTTCATCCAAGCAGAGATGTCTGATTGGCAGGCAGAGATATGAGCTGAAACAGTGGTGTCATCAGGTTGAAATGAAAGATATAAGACCAGCTCCCCCATCTCTCCTAACCTAACTAGGGGTGTGAGGGAAAGAGAAGCTGTTAGAGAGAGCAGCAGGGGTTGCTGAGTCTTCCGGACGAATCCAGGTGTCAGTCAAGCTCAAGATACAAAGAGCTACGGCTGAGTATCAAAGGCTGGCAATTAAATTTTAAAATTGGCAAAGCCAGCGACTGACATGTTCAAGACCCCAGAAAATAGAGAGTGAGATTGGAATTACGTTTTAGCAAGATGCGTCGTCCTCTGGTGGTGTGATGTTCGTGTTTGTTGCGAGCAAGCAGAATGACTGAAACAGCCCCATGATGAGTGTTGAAAATAGGAATAAAGAAGAAAGTGAGGCCAAATTGAAAAAGATAACTTAAGTGGCCTTTCTAGGGCCTGTGTAACTCGGGTCCGTGACCCTCGTGAGACATTATTTATTATCTATCGTGTCCCCTCGGACCTTGATCCTCGCTCGTTGGTTTTGCACTCGGACTTGTCTCGGACTTGGTTATTGGACTCGCCAAATGTTCTTGTTGGTCTCAACCGAGTCCAGCAATATGCTTTTTCTCTCCTTCAAAACAAAATCACATTTGCATGTCGCGCCTGAAAACGCGTGGAAAGAGCTAGGCGCGCCGCTTTCTCCTCCTTTCCAAAGCA
>JADLZN010007415.1:0-67219 GCA_018155175.1 Sinocyclocheilus anophthalmus | reverse complement strand
GAGCTTCTAAGCACAATAAGCTTAGTTTAATGTTTCTGTGAACAGAGTTACACAATGTTTGTGCAATGTGAAGATTAAAGCTCTCCCATATGAAAGATGTTTCTAACATGTGAAATTACATGTAATTTGTAATGCAGAAAGACAGATTTTAATGTGTTAGGATCGTTATGCTCATGAACATGTTCAGAGCTTTTAAGCACAATAAGCTTAGTTTAATGTATCTGTGAACAGTAACACTATTTTAGAGCAACTAAGAATATGAACAGAATGCAAACCTAGATATGCTGAAAACCTTCTTTCTCTGTTAGAGAATGTTGGTTCATGCAATGTCAAGATTAAAGCTTGCGCACATGAAAGATGTTTCTAACATGTGAAATTACATGTTATTTGCAATGCAGAAAGACAGATTTTAATGTGGTAGGAATTTTATGCTTATGAACATGTTGGAGCTTCTGAGCACAATAAGTTTAGTTAAGTGTTTCTGTGAAAAGAGTTACACTATGTTAGTGTAACTAAGCAAATTTACAGAATGAAAACCCACATATGCTGAAAACCTTCTTTGTTCTCATCTTAAGCAGTGGCTAAAGCATGTTACAGAACTACAGCTTGCCCACCGAAAAGAGTTTCTAATATGTGCACGGAAACGTTATTGCTTGCCGAAAGACATTTTAGGTGGAAGGAATTTTGCTCGATAAACATGTTTAGAGCTGCTAAGCAAATAAGCTTTTATGTCCTTCGTAACAGAGTTATGCCATGTTTATGCAATGTCAAGATTAAAGCTTGCCCACATGAAAGATGTTTCTAATATGTGAAATTAAACGTTATTTGCTTGCCGAAAGACATTTTAATGTGGAAGGAATTTTATGCTTATGAACATGTGAGAGCTTCTAAGCAAAATAAGCTTAATTTTGTCCTTCTGTGAACAGAGTTATGCAATGTTTGTGCAATGTCAAGATTAAAGATCTCCCACACGAAAGATTTAGCTAAAATGTAAAATTACATGTTATTTGCAACGCAGAAAGACAGATTTTAATGTGGTAGGAATTTTATGCTTATGAACATGTTAGAGCTTCTAAGCACAAAAAGCTTAGTTTAGTGCTTCTGTGAATAGAAAAACTATGTTAGTGCAACTAAGCAAATGAACAGAATGAAAACCCACATATGCTGAAAACCTTCTTTCTCTCTTAGAGCAATGTAAAGACTAAAGCGTGCCCATATGAAAGATTTTTCTAACATGTGAAATTATATGTTATTTGCAATGCAGAAAGACAGATTTTAATGTGGTAGGAATTTTATGCTTATGAACATGTTAGAGCTTCTAAGCAAAATAAGCTTAATTTTGTCCTTCTGTGAACAGAGTTATGCAATGTTTGTGCAATGTCAAGATTAAAGATCTAACACACGAAAGATTTTGCTAAAATGTAAAATTACATGTTATTTTGCAACGCAGAAAGACAGATTTTAATGTTGTGGGAATTTTATGCTTATGAACATGTTGGAGCTTTTGAGCACAATAAGCTTAGTTAAGTGTTTCTGTGAAAAGAGTTACACTATGTTAGTGCAACTAAGCAAATGAACAGAATGAAAACCCACATATGCTGAAAACCTTCTTTCTCTCTTAGAGACAGTTGGCTAAAGCATTGTAAAGACTACAGCGTGCCCATATGAAAGATGTTTCTAACTTGTGAAAATATATGTTATTTGCAATGCAGAAAGACAGATTTTAATGTGGTAGGAATTTTATGCTTATGAACATGTTAGAGCTTCTAAGCACAAAAAGCTTAATTTTGTGCTTCTGTGAACAGAGTTATGCAATGTTTGTGCAATGTCAAGATTAAACTCCCCACACGAAAGATTTTTCTAACATGTGAAATTACATGTTATTTGCAACGCAGAAAGACAGATTTAATGTGGTAGGAATTTTAATTGCGCATGAACTGTCCCCCCCACACCCCCCCCCAGATCTTTTAAGCACAATAAAGCTTACTTTAATGTATCTGTGAACAGTAACACTATTTAAGAGCAACTAAGAATATACCAGAAATGCAAACCTCACATAGCGAAAACTTCTTTCTCTGTTAAGAGAATGTTTGTTAATCGCAATTAAACCCATCTATACCCATATGAAAGATGTTTTCTAACATGTGAAATTACATGTTTCTTGCAATGCAGAAAGACAGATTTTAATGTGGTAGGAATTTTTTGATTATGAACATGTTAGAGCTTCTAAGCACAATAAGCTTAGTTTAGTATTTCTGTGAACAGTAACACTATATTAGTGCAACTAAGAAAATCAACAGAATGCAAACCTACATATGCTGAAAACCTTCTTTCTCTGTTAGAGAATGTTGGTTAATGCAATTACCCAAGCTTACCCATATGAAAGATGTTTCTAACATGTGAAATTACATGTTATTTGCAATGCAGAAAGACAGATTTTAATGTGTTAGGAATTTTTTGATTATGAACCTGTATGGGAGCTTCTAACACAATAAAGCTTTATTTAATGTTTCTGTGTGAACAGAGTTACACAATGTTTGGGGCAATGTAATATTAAGCTCTCCATATGCCAAAGATGTTTCCTAACATTGAATTCCATTAATTTGTAATGCAAAAGACAGATTTTACTGGGGTAGGATCTTTATGCTCATGAACATGTCAGAGCTTTTAAGCACAATAAGCTTAGTTAATGTATCTGTGAACAGTAACACTATTTTAGAGCAACTAAGAATATGAACAGAATGCAAACCTAGATATGCTGAAAACCTTCTTTCTCTGTTAGAGAATGTTGGTTCCATGCACTGCACATTAAGCTTTGCGCACATGAAAGATTTTCTAACATGTGTGAAATACATGTTATTCAACGCAGAAAGACAGATTGAATGTTGTGGTAATTTATCTATGAAACATTTGAGCTTCTGAGCACCAATAAGCGCTAGTTAAGTTGTGCTGTAAAAATAGTTACACTATGTTAGTGTAACTAAGCAAATTTACAGAATGAAAACCCACATATGCTGAAAACCTTCTTTCTCTTTTAGAGGCAGTTGGCTAAAACATTGTTAAGACTACAGCTTGCCCACAGGAAAGATGTTTCTAATATGTGAAATTAAACGTTATTTGCTTGCCGAAAGACATTTTAAATAATGGTGAAGGATTTTATGCTCATAAACAGTAAGCTTTCTAAGCCATAAGCTTAATAGTCCTTGCTGTGCACATAGTTATACAATTTATGTAATGTCAAGATTAAAGCTTTCCCACATGAAAGATGTTTCTAACATGTGAAATTACATGTTATTTGCAATGCAGAAAGACAGATTTTAATGTGGTAGGAATTTTATGCTTATGAACATGTTAGAGCTTCTAAGCAAAATAAGCTTAATTTTGTCCTTCTGTGAACAGAGTTATGCAATGTTTGTGCAATGTCAAGATTAAAGATCTCCCACACGAAAGATTTTGCTACAATGTAAAATTACATATAATTTTGCAACGCAGAAAGACAGATTTTAATGTTGTGGGAATTTCTGCTTATCCAGGTGGAGCTTCGAGCACAATAAGCTTAGTTAAGTGTTTTCTGTGAAAAGAGTTACACTATGTTAGTGCAACTAAGCAAATGAACAGAATGAAAACCCACATATGCTGAAAACCTTCTTTCTCTCTTAGAGCATTGTAAAGACTACAGCGTGCCCATATGAAAGATTTTTCTAACATGTGAAATTACATGTTATTTGCAATGCAGAAAGACAGATTTTAATGTGGTAGGAATTTTATGCTTATGAACATGTTAGAGCTTCTAAGCACAATAAGCTTAATTTTGTGCTTCTGTGAACAGAGTTATGCAATGTTTGTGCAATGTCAAGATTAAACTCTCCCACATGAAAGATTTAGCTAAAATGTGAAATTACATGTTATTTGCAACGCAGAAAGACAGATTTTAATGTGGTAGGAATTTTATGCTTATGAACATGTTGGAGCTTTTGAGCACAATAAGCTTAGTTAAGTGTTTCTGTGAAAAGAGTTACACTATGTTAGTGTAACTAAGCAAATTTACAGAATGAAAACCCACATATGCTGAAAACCTTCTTTCTCTCTTAGAGACAGTTGGCTAAAGCATTGTAAAGACTACAGCGTGCCCATATGAAAGATTTTTCTAACTTGTGAAACTATATGTTTTTTGCAATGCAGAAAGACAGATTTTAATGTGGTAGGAATTTTATGCTCATGAACATGTTGGAGCTTCTAAGCACAAAAAGCTTAATTTTGTGCTTCTGTGAACAGAGTTATGCAATGTTTGTGCAAGTGTCAAGATTAAAGCTCTCCCATATGAAAGATGTTTCTAACATGTGAAATTACATGTTATTTGCAACGCAGAAAGACAGATTTTAATGTGGTAGGAATTTTATGCTCATGAACATGTTAGAGCTTTTAAGCACAATAAGCTTAATTTAGTGCTTCTGTGAACAGTAACACTATTTAAGAGCAACTAAGAGTATGAACAGAATGCAAACCTACATATGCTGAAAACCTTCTTTCTCTGTTAGAGAATGTTGGTTAATGCAATGAACAAGCTTACCCATACTGAAGATGTTTCTAACATGTGAAATTACATGTAATTTGCAATGCAGAACGACAGAATTTAATGTGTTAAGAATTTCATGCTCATGAACATTTTAGAGCTTCTAAGCACGAAGCTTAGTTATGTTGCTGGTGCAAAGAGTTACACAATGTTTGTGCAATGTGAAGATTAAAGCTCTCCCATATGAAAGATGTTTCTAACATGTGAAATTACATGTAATTTGTAATGCAGAAAGACAGATTTTAATGTGGTAGGATCTTTATGCTCATGAACATGTCAGAGCTTTTAAGCACAATAAGCTTAGTTACGTTTTATCTCGGTGAACAGTAACACTATATTAGTGCAACTAAGAAAATCAACAGAATGCAAACTCACATATGCTGAAAACCTTCTTCCTCTGTAAGAGAAAGATGGTTTATGCAATGTTAAGACTAAAGCTTGCCCAAATGAAAGATGTTTCTAACAATGTGAAATTACATTCTTAGTTGCAATGCGGAAGACAGAGTGTACTTGCCGGAATTTTATGCTCATGAACATGTTAGAGCTTCTAAGCACAATAAGCTTAATTTGGAGCTTCTGTGAACAGTTACACTATGTTCTTGCAAGGTTCAAGATTGCTCTCCCCACATGAAAGATGTTGCTAACATGTGAAAATATTTATTATTTGCAATGCAGAAAGACAGATTTTTATGTGTGAGGAATTTCATGCTCATAAACATGTTAGGGCGTCTAACACATAAGCTAGCTATGTTTCTATGAAAACAGTTACACTTTGTTAATGCAACTAAGCAAATGACAGAATTAAAACCCACAGTGCTGAAAACCTCTTTCTCATCTTAGAGACGTTGGCTAAAGCTTGTAATACTACAGCGTGCCCATAGAAAGATTTTCTAACGGGTGAACTATATGTTTTTTGCAATGCAGAAAGACAGATTTTAATGTGGTAGGAATTTTATGCTAATGAACATATTAGAGCTTCTAAGCACAAAAAGCTTAATTTTGTGCTTCTGTGAACAGTTATGCAATGTTTGTGCAATGTCAAGATTAAACTCTCCCACATGAAAGATTTAGCTAAATGTGATTACATTTATTGCAACGCAGAAGACAGATTTTAATGTGGAGGAAATTTTAATGCTTATGAACATGTTAGAGCTTCTAAGGACAAAAATCTTAATTTTGTGCTTCTGTGAACAGAGTTATGCAATGTTTGTGCAATGTAAAGACTAAATTTTGCCCACATGAAAGGTGTCTCTAACATGTGAAATTACATGTTATTTGCAATGCCGAAAGACAGAATTTATGTGTTAGGAATTTCATGCTCATGAACATGTTAGAGCTTCTAAACACAATAAGCTTAGTTAAGTGTTTCTATGAAAACAGTTACACTATATTAATGCAACTAAGCAAATGAACAGAATGAAAACCCACATATGCTGAAAACCTTCTTTCTCTCTTAGAGACAGTTGGCTAAAGCATTGTAAAGACTACAGCGTGCCCATATGAAAGATTTTTCTAACATGTGAAATTATATGTTACTTGCAATGCCCGAGAAAAGACAGATTTTAATGTGGTAGGAATTTTATGCTTATGAACATGTTAGAGCTTCTAAGCACAAAAAGCTTAATTTTGTGCTTCTGTGAACATGTTTGATGCAATGTTTGTGGCAATTCAGATTAACTCTCCCACATGACGATTTAGCTAACATGTGAAATTACATGTTATTTGCATCGCAGAAAGACAGATTTTAATGTGGTAGGAATTTTATGCTTATGAACATGTTAGAGCTTCTAAGCACAAAAAGCTTAATTTTGTGCTTCTGTGAACAGAGTTATGCAATGTTTGTGCAATGTCAAGATTAAGGTCTCCCACATGAAAGATCTTTCTAACATGTGAAATTACTTGTTATTTGCAATGCAGAAAGACAGAATTTAATGTGGTAGGAATTTTATGCTATTGAACAGGTTATAGCTTTTAAGCGCAATAAGCTTAATTTTGTGCTTCTGTGAACAGAGTTACACATGTTTGTGCAATGTCAAGGTTAAAGGTATCCCACATGAAAGATTTTTCTAACATGTGAAATTACATGTTATTTGCAATGCAGAAAGACAGATTTTAATGTGGTAGGAATTTTATGCTCATGAACATGTTAGAGCTTCTAAGCACAAAAAGCTTAGTTTAGTGTTTCTGTGAACAGTAACACTATTTTAGAGCAACTAAGCAAATGAACAGAATGCAAACCCACATATGCTGAAAACCTTCTTTCTCTCTTAGAGGCAGTTGGCTAAAGCATTGTTAAGACTACAGCTTGCCCACAGGAAAGATGTTTCTAATATGTGAAATGAAACGTTATTTTCTTGCCGAAAGACTTTTTAACGTGGAAGGAATTTTATGCTCATGAAAGTTAGAGCTTCTAAGCAAAATAAGCTTAATTTTGTGCTCCTGTGAACAGAGTTATACAATGTTTTAGGCAATGTTAAGATTAAAGCTTGCCCACTTGAAATATGTTTATAACATGTGAAATTAAATGTTATTTGCAATGCAGAAAGACAGAATTTAATGTGGTAGGAATTTTATGCTATTGAACAGGTTATAGCTTTTAAGCGCAATAAGCTTAATTTTGTGCTTCTGTGAACAGAGTTACACAATGTTTGTGCAATGTCAAGATTAAATCTCTTCCACATGAAACATTTTTCTAACATGTGAAATTACATGTTATTTGCAATGCAGAAAGACAGATTTTAATGTTTTAGGCTTTTATACTCATGAAGTTATGTTAGAGATTCTAAGAAAAAGAAGCTTAGTTTAGTGCTTCTGTGAAACGTGACACTATGTTAGTGCAACTAAGCAAAAGAAGAGAATGCAAGCCATCAAATGCTATAAACCTTCTTTCTCTGCTTAGGGCGTTGCTAAAGCATTGGTAAGACGACAGCTTGCCCACGGAAAAGTTTTCTAATATGTAAATTAAACGTATTTGCTTGCCAAAGCCTTTTTTAACGTGGAAGGAATTGTTATGCTCATGCCGTAGAGCTTCTAAGCAAAATACAGCGTAATTTTTGTGCTCCTGTGAACAGGTTTCATGCAATGTTTGTGCAATGTCAAGATTAAAGCTCTCCCACATGAAAGATGTTTCTAACATGTGAAATTACATGTTTTTTGCACGCAGAAAGACAGATTTTAATGTTGTAGGAATTTTAGCTATTGAACGGGTTTTAGCTTGTTTAAGCGCACTCAAAGCTTAATTTTGTCTTCTTGTGACAGAGTTACACAATGTTTGTGGCCATGTCAAGATAAATCCTTCCACATGAAAATTTTTCAACAATGTGAAATTAAACGTTATTTGCATTGCCGAAAGACAGATTTTAATGTGGTAGGAATTTTATGCTTATGAACATGTTGGAGCTTCTGAGCACAATAAGCTTAGTTAAGTGTTTCTGTGAAAAGAGTTACACTATGTTAGTGCAACTAAGCAAATGAACAGAATGAAAACCCACATATGCTGAAAACCTTCTTTCTCTCTTAGAGGCAGTTGGCTAAAGCATTGTTAAGACTACAGCTTGCCCACAGGAAAGATTTTTCTAATATGTTAAATGAAACGTTATTTTCTTGCCGAAAGACAGATTTTAATGTGTTAGGATTTTTATGCTTATGAAGTTATGTTAGAGCTTCTAAGCAAAATAAGCTTAATTTTGTCCTTCTGTGAACAGAGTTATGCAATGTTTGTGCAATGTCAAGATTAAAGCTCTCCCACATGAAAGATTTTTCTAACATGTGAAATTATATGTTATTTGCAATGCAGAAAGACAGATTTTAATGTGGAAGGAATTTTATGCTCATGAACATGTTAGAGCTTCTAAGCACAATAAGCTTAATTTTGTGCTTCTGTGAACAGTGTTATGCATGTTTGTGCAATGTCAAGATTAAGGTATCGCCCATGAAAGATTTTCTAAACGTAAATTACAGTTATTTGGCAATTCAGAAAGACAGATTGTAATGTGTAGGAATTTCATGTCTCATGAACTGTTCGAGCTTCTAAGCCAATAAGCTTAATTTGGAGCTTCTGGAACGTTACACTATGTTCTTAATATGTCAGATTTAAGCTCTCCCACATGAAAGATGTTGCTAACATGTGAAAATACATGTTATTTGCAATGCAGAAAGACAGATTTTTATGTGTTAGGAATTTCATGCTCATGAACATGTTAGGGCTTCTAAGCACAATAAGCTTAGCTTAGTGTTTCTGTGAACAGTAACACTATATTAGTGCAACTAAGAAAATCAACAGAATGCAAACCCACATATGCTGAAAACCTTCTTTCTCTGTTAGAGAATGTTGGTTTATGCAATTTGAACTACCTATTGCCACGAAAGCTCTTCAGTAATATGGAAATGAACGTTATTCCTTGTGCCGAAAGAACAGATTTGAAAGGTTTAGCACTTCATGCTCATGAACATGTTAAAGCTTCTAAGCACAATAAGCTTAGTTTAGTGTTTCTGTGAAAAGTAACACTATAATTAGTGCAGCTAAGAATCAACGAAGCAAACCCACATATGCTGAAAACCTTCTTTCTCTGTTAGAGAATGTTGGGTTAATGCATCAACCCAAGCTTACCCATATGAAAGATTTCTAACATTTGCAATACAGGTTTATTGCAATGAAAAGACAGATTTTTAAATGTGTTTAGGATGTTTTTGATTATGAACATTTTGGAGCTTCTTAATCACCAAGCTGAGTTTAGTATTCTGTGAACAGTAACACTATTTTAGTGCAACTAAGAAAATCACAGAAGGCAAAACTCACATATGCTGAAAACCGTCTTTCTCTGTTAGAGAATGTTGGTTCATGCAATGTCAAGATTAAAGCTTGCGCACATGAAAGATGTTTCTCTATAACATGTGAAATTACATGTTATTTGCAATGCAGAAAGACAGATTTTAATGTGCAGGAATTTTATGCCATGACCATGTTAATCTTCTAAGCCCAATAGCTTACGTTAGTGTTTCTGTGAACAAAGTACACATATTATGCCACTAAGCAACTTAACTAAGCAAACCCACATATGCTGAAAACCTTCTTTCTCTTTTAGAGAAATTTGGTTTATGCAATGTTAAGACTAAATCTTGCCCACAGGAAAGATGTTTCTAATATGTGAAATGAAACGTTATTTGCTTGCCGAAAGACATTTTAATGTGGAAGGAATTTTATGCTCATGAACGTTAGAGCTTCTAAGCAAAATAAGCTTAATTTTGTCCTTCTGTGAACAGAGTTATGCAATGTTTGTGCAATGTCAAGATTAAACTCTCCCACATGAAAGATTTAGCTAAAATGTGAAATTACATGTTATTTGCAATGCACAAAGACAGATTTTAAAGTGTTTGGAGATTTATGCTCATGAACTTTTATATGAGCTTCTAAGCACAATAAGCTTAATTTGGAGCTTCTGTGAACAGTTACACTATGTTCTTGCAATGTCAAGATTAAAGCTCTCCCACATGAAAGATGTTGCTAACATGTGAAAATACATGTTATTTGCAATGCAGAAAGACAGAATTTAATGTGGTAGGAATTTTATGCTCATGAACTCATGTTCTGGGCTTCTGGCTTCTAAGCACCATACGCTTAGCTTAGTGTTTCCTGTGACAGTAACACTATATTAGTGCAACTAGAAATCAACAGAATGCAAATCCACATACGCTGAAAACCTTCTTTCTCTCTTAGAGACAGTTGGCTTATGCAATGTTAAGACTACAGATTGCCAACAGGAAATATGCTTCTAATATGTGAAATGAAACGTTTTTCCTGCAAAGACAGATTTGAAAGTGTTTAACAATTATTTCTGCCAGGAACATCTATAGGCGCTAAAGCACAATAAGCTTAGTTTTAGTGTTATATCTGTAACAGTAACACTATATTAGTGCAGCTAGAAAAATCAACAGAATGCAAACCCACATATGCTGAAAACCTTCTTTCTCTGTTAGAGATATTTGGATTATGCAATGTTAAGATTAAATCTTGCCCATTTGAAATGTGTTTCTAACATGTGAAATTACATGTAATTTGCAATGCAGAAAGACATTTTAATGTGGTTGGAATTTTATGCTCATGAACATGTCAGAGCTTCTAAGCACAATAAGCTTAGTTTAATGTTTCTGTGAACAGACTTACACAATGTTTGTGCAATGTCAAGATTAAACTCTCCCACATGAAAGATTTTTCTAACATGTGAAATTATATGTTATTTGCAATGCAGAAAGACAGATTTTAATGTGGTAGGAATTTTATGCTCATGAACATGTCAGAGCTTTTAAGCACAATAAGCTTACTTTAATGTATCTGTGAACAGTAACACTATTTTAGAGCAACTAAGCAAATGAAGAGAATGCAAGCCCACTGTTGCTGAAAACCTTCTTTCTCTGTTAGAGAATGTTGGTTCATGCAATGTCAAGATTAAAGCTTACCCACATGAAATATGTTTCTAACATGTGAAATTTCATGTTATTTGCAATGCACAAAAACAGATTTGAATGTGTTAGGAATTTCATGCTCATGAACATGTTAGAGCTTCTAAGCACAATAACTTAGTTTAGTGTTTCTGTGAACAGAAACACTATATTAGTGCAACTAAGAAAATGAAGTGAATCAGAGCCCAAATACCTGAATCACCTTCTGTCTCTCATTAGAGGAGCAGTTGTTTTTATGCAATGTCAACATTAAGCCTTGCCCACTGCAAGATTTTCTAACTGTGAAATTCATGTTATTTGCAATGACAAAACAGATTGTGAATGTGTAAGGAATTTCATGCTCATTAACATGTTAGACCTTCTAAGCACAATAAGCTTAATTTGGAGCTTCTGTGAACAGTTACACTATGTTCTTGCAATGTCAAGATTAAAGCTCTCCCACATGAAAGATGTTGCTAACGTGAAATACATGTTTATTTGCAATGGCAGAGACAGATTTTTTTAGGTTGGAAGTTCATGCTCATGAACATGTTAGAGCTTCTAAGCACAATAAGCTTAATTTTGTGCTTCTGTGAACAGTAACACTATTTAGTGCAACTAAGCAATCAACAGAAATGAAATCACATACGCGGAAAACATTCTTTGTCTGTTAGAGACAGTTGGCTTATGCAATGTTAAGACTACAGATTGCCAACAGGAAAGATGCTTCTAATATGTGAAATGAAACGTTATTTTCCTTGCCGAAAGACAGATTTGAAAGTGTTAGCAATTTCATGCTCATGAACATGTTAGAGCTTCTAAGCACAATAAGCTTAGTTTAGTGTTTCTGTGAACAGTAACACTATATTAGTGCAGCTAAGAAAATCAACAGAATGCAAATCCACATATGCTGAAAACCTTCTTTCTCTGTTAGAGAATGTTGGTTAATGCAATTACCCAAGCTTACCCATATGAAAGATGTGAAATTACATGTTATTTGCAATGCAGAAAGACAGATTTTAGTGTTAGGATTTTTGTGGGGGGGGGGGGGGGGGGAGGACATTATCAATTTGAGCAGGCGTCCAGGATTCATCGGGAAAACATTTTTAAAATGCACATACTAGGAAGAAGAGCAACAAGACGGCATTATAAAATGAAAAAGTGCGCTTTGATTTTGTGCTCACCCACAGACATTCTCATTGTTGTTTTGCTAATACTTCAAAATGAAGCAAGCTAATGCTTTTCACGAAACTTACGTAATTAGAGTAGTAATGCAGTTAGAGTAGACGTCAGCTGCTTTGCAGTCTAGAGCGCAAGGAAATGAAAACCTGGGTACCGGTGATCATGCCAAATGTTGCCCTATCCTTTTAGCATTTACAAGCTATAAGTTGGGACGAAAAGAAGATACAACTTTAACTTTAGAACAGGGGGTCAAACAGTTTTCATTACACTATTTTAGCCATATATAAAGCCATATTTAATTACCGCTGTTTGCAATTATAGAAGTACTAGCTAATAGTTCAGTTTATTTAATTTTAATTTAATTGATGGTAAATCACAAATGTATTTCACTACAAAAAATAATATATGGCTTATTAAATTGTAAATAATTGCTAAAATGTTGGTTTTTAAAAGAGGTAGTTTATTTTATTAATAAAACCCCATTACTCTGCACTACTGAGTCCTCGCCTCATCCCTTCATCCCGAACCCTGACAGAAATCTAATGTAGGCAAGATTCCACTTCTTTTCTATTGCTGCTTGTTTTTTTTTCCTCACCTTTTGAATGAAAATGTTTGCACCCATATTCTTCTCGTCCCATCTTGTAGCTTTTAAATGCTAAAAGGAACATTTAGCTACTCTGTGGCATGCTCACCTGTACACCTTTGTTTTGTTTTTACATTTCCTTGCCCTCTAGACTGCAAAGCAGCTGACATCAGCTCTAACTTTAGCATCTTTCTTTTCAACCAATGCAGAAAGTGCTATCAAGTTTGGGTAAATGTTTGCTGACTGAATCCCCTGTGTCCACCTGTATTTTATTTTGTTGTTTCATTTGAAGAAGACCCTCTAGATGACTACAATGAGAAGCATTTGTGATGTAACTGAAAAGGAGTAGTGATGACGAAGTGGGGATCCATTTGCAAGCTTTATTTCAGAGAGCATAGTCGAAACAGGCACAAAAGACAGCTCAAATAATTTCCTATATACTGAAAGAGATAAATCACAATATCTGACTGTCTTATCAAAAGGCTAACAGTCTCTGCCATCTGATCACTATATGATGATTGAGCTATCAAAATCATCATTGAAAGTAATCAAGATAATTTTATCAGTTTTCTCACAACCATTGCTATAAAAAAAAATGTGCTTTACACACACACAGTTACACCAATCAGAGAAAAACTTGTTAAATATTCAAGGATCAAGAGTCCAGTTAAAGCAAATGCTTATCTCCACAACGGTGACTTCAAACTTGATTATTTTCAATAACATCAACATCTAAACCTTAGTTAATACACAATTAGAAGTTTAGTATGAAAGAAATAAAATCAGACTGGATTGTAATAAGTGTGAGAGAGATCTTTTAGTGTTTAATGTTTTGTTGCTGGCAGTCATGTGACTATTTCTTTTATAACTTTTTTGTTTGTTTTTTACAGTGGTTACCATTGTGCTGAAGAGTAGCGCTGTCAATTGTGATTTTCACTTTGCTGTAACTTAAAATGTATAATAACTTCAAATCGTAATTTATCATTGAACCAAGATTCACTAATCCGTATAAAGCAGATGTGTTTGTTTTGAATGTGTTTGTTCTCAACTTTATTGGATGTTGTATGTTGGGTCGACATAAAACAAGAGGATGTTATTTAAACTTAAATCCATTGTTACATAATCTTGATTTGAACTAGGTTACAACAACAGAACTAGAATTATATGTAGTATCAGATAGAAATATCTCCTTAAAGCAACAACTGCACAGGTTCACTTTTTACGGTTTAGAGTCTGCGTGGCTCGTGAGTGTAGAGACCCCTGGAATGCCAGCAGCTCGCACCGACACCAGCTGAGGTTCCGCCATGCTGGATGCCAGGCTCGAACATCTTGGGACTGACTTAGTGTCTTCAAATGCAACATTTACGAAGTTCTGGAACACTGGAGTGGCATCCATGATGGCTGAAGACTGTAGCTTGACGTGAGCAGGCTTGACATGATGTGACTCTGGAAGATCAGCTGAGACGTGACGAGACTCTGGACAATCAGCTGTGACTTGACTTGACTCGGGAGGATCAGCTGTAACTTGACGCGACTCTGCGAAGGCAGCCATTTTAAGAAGAGGTTCCTCCTCTCCCACGGTGAAAGGAGAGCCACATAACGAGAGTGCATGATGTCCCTCGAACTACGGGATCCACATGCAAGCTTTATTTCAGAGAGCGTAGTCGAAACAGGCAGGGTATACACATCAGCAAACAACAACAGCAGAGACAAGGCAAAAGAGTAATCCAGATCAACAGGCAAAGGTCAGGGCAGGCAGCAAATGTTCAAAAACAAGGAAATAGTCCAGGATCATAACACGAAAACCAGGAAACACGGAAGGCAAGACAACGGGAGGCTGAAGGCTGATTTAACCCTCTTAGCACCAAAGTCGCAAAATTGCGACAAGACATCATACTTAATCTGCAGACTGTAGTTCCTAATATGGTGTAATATCTCATTTGTATTCCCTACCACTAGATGGCAGACATGTAGTACTTCGATTCTAGACCAAAATTACGTCACCTTCCTATTCAAAGTGTTCGAGGAAATAGCAGAGCAAGTGAGCTTTCGTGTCATTGATGCGGAAGCAGTTCAGTTCATAGCATGCGAGTAATTTGTGAGATTTGTGAGAGAAAATCGCCACATGGCTAATAAAAGTTGTACCGTGAGGATGTGTTGCAAATGTTATTTGCCGATTCTGACTCTGAAGGGGAATATTTGCCTTTTGGAAATGACGATCAGTCGTCTAATAACCGCGCTTCTCCCGGTACATCTTTGCAGCGCAGTGGTGTGCGCAAGGCACAAGTGTTCACGAAGCACAACCGAGTGATGAATTTCGACCCTTTGCCCAACGGGGATGTGGCAGGGCAATATCTATTATTTCCTGAATATTACTGATGAACTGATCAAATAGTAGGCTACTGTTCACATGTGTTTTACTACTTTATAGTATAGTAATAATTTAGTACTTTCTCCTATTTTATTGCTTGTTTCCTCTTTTCTGATAATTTGGAATGAGGATAAAAAGAAAGACTGCAAAATAAGTTTCAAACAACCATTCAATATCCTAGTATTTCCTGAATACTGGATGAACTGATCAAAAATAGGCTCTGTTACATGCGTTTACTACTAATATAGTAGTAAATTTAGTCCTTTCTCCTGTTTTATTTGTTTTCCTCTTTTCTGATCATTTGTAATGAGGATAAAAAGACAAAAAAAAAATGTTCAAACATCAATTCAATATCTATTGTTTCCTGAATATTATGACATTCAGGAGGGCCGCCCCTTGATGACGTCATACTATGCAAATTAGATTAGAATATTTACACCCCACATAAACTTTTGGTCATGCCCCACATTTTTCTAATTTACATTAGATCGCTATCTTTAAGCCCTTTTAAGCTACAAGCTTTTGAAATCCTGATGTCAAAATCCAGCATTTTTCCAAAAACCCTGGCGCCTAAAGGGTTAAACTTCTGGGTCAGACTCAACACCGTACCTTTATGCCGCATGCTATGCATCAGGTTTCATTTAGAAAACACAGCTGCGTCCGTTGGAGCATCAACCTGCAGTACACATGCAACCGCTATCTGCAAAAAAAGTGTCCCCGGGCCATGTGCTGGTGTAACCTGCGTACCACAGCAAAAGGCAAGAAGAAGCGGCTTTCGTCGGAGAAGCATTATGCTTGACGGCGGCAAATAAATTATGAATCATTATTTAAAAACTAAAAAAGGCACCACACGTAACACGAAAGAATTGGCATCCTTTCATCTCCACAAGGACTTGTACCCGGCAGATCAATATTGTGTTGTCGCGGACCACTACTGATGTACATGGGGCAAAAAATTTTTAGTCCAGCACCAATTGTGCAAGTTCCTCCCACTTAAAAAGATGGAGAGGCCTGTAATGTTTCATCAAGTATACCTCAACTAGAGACAAATAGAAAAAAAAAATCAGAAATTACATTGTAGGATTTTTAAATAATTTATTGGTAAATTCCTCGGTAAACTAAGTATTTGGTCACCTACAAACAAGCAAGATTTCTGGCTCTCACAGACCTGTAACTTCTTCTTTATAAGGCTCCTCTGTCCTCCACTGGTTACCTGTATTAAGGGCATCTGTTTGAACTTGTTATCAGTATAAAAGACACCTGGCCACAACCTCAAACAGTCACACTCCAAAACTCCACCATGGCCAAGACCAAAGAACTGTCAAAGAACACCAGAAACAAAATTGTAGACATGCACCAGGCTGGGAAGACTGAATCTGCAATAGGTAATCAGCTTGGTGTGAAGAAATCAACTTTGGGAGCAATTATTAGAAAATGGAAGATATACAAGACCACTGATAATCTCCCTTGATTTGGGGCTCCACGCAAGATCTCACCCCCTGGGGTCAAAATGATCACAAGAACTGTGAGCAAAATCCCAGAACCACACGGGGGGACTAGTGAATGACCTGCAGAGAGCTGGTACCAAAGTAACAAAGGCTACCATCAGTAACACACTGCGCTGCCAGGGACTCAAATCCTGCAGTGCCAGACGTGTCCCCCTGCTTAAGCCAGTACATGTCCAGGCCCGTCTGAAGTTTGCTAGAGATCATTTGGATTATCCAGAAGAGGATTGGGAGAATGTATTATGGTCAGATGAAACCAAAATAGAATTTTGGTAAAAACTCAACTTGTCGTGTTTGGAGGAGAAAGAATGCTGAGTTGCATCCATAGAACACCATACCTACTGTGAAGCATTTCTTTGGGGCTGTTCTTTGGGGCTGTTTTTCTGCAAAGGGGCCAGGACGACTGATCTGTGTAAACGATAGAATGAATGGGGCCATGTATAGTGAGATTTTGAGTGAAAACCTCCTTCCATCAGCAAGGGCATTGAAGATGAAACGTGGCTGGGTCTTTCAGCATGACAATGATCCCAAACACACCGCCCGGTCAACGAAGGAGTGGCTTCTTAAGAAGTATTTCAAGGTCCTGGAGTGGCCTAGTTAGTCTCCAGATCTCAACCCCATAGAATATCTTTGGAGGGAGTTGAAAATCCGTTTTGCCCAGCGACAGCCCCAAAACATTATCTGCATGGAGGAATGGGCCAAAATGCCTGCAACAGTGTGTGAAAACCTTGTGAATACTTACAGAAAACGTTTGACCTCTGTGATTGTCAACAAAGGGTATATAACAAAGTATTTAGATTAAATTTTGTTATTGACCAAATTCTTATTTTCCACTATAATTTGCAAATCAATTCTTTAAAAATCCTACAATGTGATTTTCTGGATTTTTTTTCTTCTGATTTTTTTTCTCTCATAGTTGAGGTATACCTTTGTTGAAAATTACAGGCCTCTCTCATTTTTTTTAGTGGGAGAACTTGCACAATTGGTGGTGACTAAATACTTTTTTTTCCCCACTGTATGTAGTATAAGTAAAAAGACCACTTGTTCTTTGCTTTGTTTTATTTTATATAAGGTGTAACATTAAAATATATTAAAGTGCACAAACGCACACAAAACTCAAGTGCATACGGTCCGCGTAGAATTGACGTGCTGTTAGATTTTTGGAGAGGTGCACGTCAGGCTACAGCGTAGGGTGTGCATCTATGCTTAGGCTACGGTGTAGGTTTGACGCAGAAGCATAAATTGGGCTTAATATTCAATGCACACAGCAAGTTTTTTTTTTTGTTTTTTTTAAATTGCGGGAAGGCCAACTACTTTTAAGGTGCAATAACTGCCACCTGCTGTACTGAGTGTGACGCCAAGATTTGTATTTTTTTCTATGATGATTATGATGATGATGATGATGATGATGATAATAATAATAGCTTAAAAAATAAGAGAACTACAATCTATTCATCCAGACTCTTTCAGAAAAATAAGTACAGCTTTATATGTCTGCCCATCATTTATTGCATGGACAAGCTTATAACTGGTGCTGCAAACCAAACTACTCAAATAAGCTCATCCTAAAAGCAGGCAGCATGCTCCTGGTGTCTCTACCTGCAAATGACCTCCTCTGATGCTACAGAAGTTTAGTCTTTTCACAATGGCGATATTCAACTGCTACTACTGTCACTATCGGTACCCTCACAATGACACTAACTTGTCTGTTGTATTTGGTAAGTGCTTTTTGTTGGAGTAGTTTCAAGTGAGCAGGGCTTCAGGAGATTGACACGATAACTTCTACATGCAATGGTCATTTAATCACTGTATTCAACACATTAAGGCCCCGTCCACACGGAGACTCCTTTAGCTGTATACGCATACATTTTGTATCGTATAGGCGTTTCGTCCACACGGATCCAGCGTTTTGGGAGAGTGAAACCGATATTTTTTGAAAACGGGTCCCAGAGTGGATAAATCTGAAAACGCCGCCCTGGCATTTTCGTGTGGACCGCGAATCCGTATATTTTCTGAAACTATGATGTCATCAGCCCACGTCTCTCCCCAGTCAGACACCGCTACGTCACGTAACGGCAACAAAAACATGAACAAACACTGATCGATTGTCTTTTTTTATTAACTAACATTAACACAGATTAATAAACGTATTGTTCCATGTTCGTTTGTATACCGTGCGCAAGGTTTATGCGCATAGTTCAAGTTTTCTCTTTCTTTCCCCTTCTTTTTCTCTGCTTTTAGTGTATCTCTGTGGCAGAATTACAGCGCCACATACTGGTCTGGCATGTATACTACATCGTTTCTTGTGGACGCAGATATTTCTTGAGACGAGGGAGAAAAAAAGATCGGATAGGGAAAGCTCGGGCTTCGTGTGGACGTAGCCTAAGATTTACGTTCAAATAATGGGGAGCATTGATTGGTCCTATGTTCATAAGTGCTTCTCTTTCGGGTAGTTTAATGGAGGAAAGTACTGCAGGCAAGGTTCCACTTTTCTATTGCTTGTTTATTTCTCCACTTTGATAAAATGTTTGCAACCCATATTCTTTGTCCTTCTGGCCCTCAACCGTTCCAACTTACTTGTAGCTTGTAAATGCTAAAAGGACAGGGCAAAATTTGGCCACTATTAGGCATGTAAACCTGTACCCGTTTTTTCTTTTCTTTGCCCTCTAGACTGCAAAGCAGCTGATGTCTTTAACTTTAGCATCTTTCTTTTCAACCAATGCAGGAAGTGCTATCAAGTTGGGTTAAATGTTTGCTGACAGACTTCCCTGTGTCCAACTGGTTTATATTCAGTTTTGTTTACTTTGACTACATGACTCAAATGCGAGCATTTGTGATTCTATTTAAGAATAAGTGTTTCTCTTTGGGGCAGTCTTGTTGGTGTTTGTTCATCATGGGGTTCTCCCATTGCCATCACTACAGCAGCATACCCATTGTAAACACACGAGGGTGCTGTTTTAACCAAAGTTTTGGTTTGGCACTCTTTGTTTTTGTGCTTCGTGTGATTTTGATCTTGTATAGAATGACTCTACTCTTTTCAACATTCAGAAAACAGCATAATAGTTGAATTTGCATGAAATGCTTTAAATGTGTGAAAAGTCCACCCATGCTCAATAATGCTGAGGCAATCCAAAGATATTAACGCTGCAATTCAACGATTGAGGGCCTTTCAAAAAAGTCCCAACAAGCACAGCCCCAGTCAGCAAACAAATTTGGCATGCATCTGGCACAGCTGGCATTCATCCGGCACTGGCATACAGCATGTGGGCCAAACATGGCCTGGGTTTGGCAGAGATGGTACCGGGTTTAAGATGGCACACAAGACATGGGCCAGATGTCAAATGTAGTATTTGGCCCAGATGTCAAATATAGGTATTGTGGGCCACATAAGAATGGCCGATCTTGACCCACATTTAAAATCCATTTAAAATATTTTGAGTAAAATCCCAATGTTTTCCCATACAGATAGGCAATATATCCACATATATGTGAAACACTGTTAAATATATTGAAAATATATATTTAAAATGCATAACATAAAGCTCATGTTGCGTGTTTAATTATGTGTTAACAATATCATATGAGGCATGAATATAAATTTCACATATATGATATATAATATTATAGAATAGTATATCCTGGTGTTACATGATGAATACATGAAGTTTCAGGACATTTTATTTGACTTTTGTACTATTTATGTAAATGCGTAACTTTGATGTGTTTTAATGGGCGCGCGCGTTGAGCATTCAAATCGCATTTAAACGGGAGTTACCAGAGGGAGTTACCATGGAAACTGGGCATCAACTCACTCAGCTGATAAGTAGAGAGTCCGTTTCTCTGCTGTTTTCACTGTTTTCAGGTAAGTTTAGTCCCTAAAATTACACAAATACATACAACCGTTCCTGACACTTTCTTACATGTAATTGACATGTTTCTGTTGAATCTTTACTTTACAGGTATGGTTTAGTGTCTTCAAAAAGACCGTTAGCATCACAATCATTAACTAACTATACAGGGTAACTATAAGAGGTAGGCTAATTATAGATTTGAGCTCTTATTAATGAAAGTTTGAGCTTTTAATCACATTTTATGTGTAGATGAGCGGTTTTGATAGTTTGTAAATGTTGGTACTTTGTCAATAGATAAATGTAAGTAACTGCTTAATTGAACCTAAAAGTCTGCTGTAGCAAAGTTCATAGTTCGGGAAGGAGGCGGGAACCGGCGGACATTTAAACAAACTTTAATAAAATAAACAAACACAAAATAGCCGACAGCCCCTTTTTTTTAGCCGACTGTCGCGCGTTAGCATTTACTCCACCGGCCTTGCTCCGTTCCCACGGCTCTCGGCCCCGCCCCTCTTGTCACATCTGCACTGTGGGGTCAATCGGTGACATCACTTACATGAACTAATGGGCTGAAACTATTTCAAACACGTTTTGAACTTTCATTGCAAACAAATATTGATCAATTGTACTGTGATTTTCAGGAGCATCAGAAAAAACTCTAAAACAGGGGAAGTTACAAGAAAATTTGTAATCGGAATATAATTTCTTTATATTTACACAGTTAATTAATGCTGCTCAAATGTGCCATTAATGTACTGACACAAAAATATATAGTGTATTTTATACAAATATAACTGATGTAAATGACAAAAACAAAGTTTAAGGCTGATGTCTCTATTCATTTTCACAGAAGCAAAGCAGCAGATGTTATAAATAAAAACGGTTAACAATGTTATTGAGGCTATATTAAAACCGTTATTGCACGACATTGCCTATTCTTATAGGCTACACAGACAAAACCGTCGGAGATGTTTATGCATTTATTTTTTTATTTTTTTTTATTTTATGCATTAGTAATAAATCAAGACTTTGAAAGTTCTCTTGTAAAATAAAATAAAAAAACAACAACATGGAATAAACTGTGTACAGAAAGCAAGTAAAGAACTCTCAACATTAGGCTACTAAAAAGGTCAGTTTAATCTAGCAAAAACTCCTGTTAATAAAAAAATCTGACTACACTACACAATTAATCTCTTACACTGCATCTTTGTTGTTTGATGAATTTGGTGCTTGCACGTACACCGCTTTTATTAATATTGCAGCTTAGATGTTCAAATGGCTGCAGTACTCCGACTTTGCCACAAGGAAAAAGACCCAAAGACGCCTGCTAAGACCCTGACGTGCCGGTAAGTACTTTTCCACATCAAAGACCGTTTTTATAAATATGAACGTTGCCGTGGATTTTAGCGTACGCACACTCTAAGATCAAATCCGCACATTTTATAAATGAGGCCCCTGGTGTCTCTGCCTGCAAATAGATCACTATGCCTTTAGAGTTTCAGTCTTAAAAATGGACAAGATTTTCAAACTGCTACTGCTGTTATTATCGGTACCCTCACAATGGCACGGACTTGTCTGTTGTATTTGGCAAGTGCTTTTTGTTAGGGTAGTTCAAGGTGACAGTGCTTTTCAGAGATAATTGCCCACACGAGTTTATAGCATGGTCATTTAATCACAGTATTGAACACATTAAGATTACTTCAAATGGGAGCACTGATTGGTCCTATGTTCATAAGTGCTTCTCTTTGGGGTAATTTTAATGAGGAAATATACTGCAGGCAAAGTTCCACTTCTTTTCTATTCCCTTTTTTTTTTTTTTTTTTCTCACCTTTGAATGAAAATATTTGCACCCATATTCTTCTCGTCCCAAATTGTAGCTTGTAAATGTTTAAAGGATAGGGCAACATTTGGCCACTATTTGGCATGCTCACCTGTGCCCAGTTTTTCATTTCCTTGCCCTCTAGACTGCAAAGCAGCTGATGTCTTTAACTTTAGCATCTTTCTTTTCAACCAACGCAGAAAGTGCTATCAAGTTGGGATAAATGTTTGCTGACTGAATCCCCTGTGTCCACCTGTTTTTTTTTGTTCAGTTTTTTCACTTGAAGATGACCCTCTGGATGAATACAAAGAGAAGCATTTGTGATTCTGTGTAAGCATAAGTGATTCTCTTTGGGCAGTCTTGTTGGTGTTTGTTCATCATGGGGTTCTCCCATTGCCATCACTACAGCAGCATTATAGAGTGTATGGGACGCTCAGTGGGTTCAGGTGTAGTGCAGCCAAGATGGTGGTGTGTGTTCCCGGTAAGAGAAACCGGAGAGGGAATCCCAGTTTAACTTAATCAAAGGAGGTTTGTATATGTTACTTCACACATGTGGTCTATAATAAACCAAAGAGATACGAAGAAAACTGTGGTAAATATCAGTAAATGACACAAACATTCAGTTATTAAATAATATATTAATTAACAAACATGATTTGCCAATTATATTAGTAAATAAAGTAAACAATGACAAGCGGATTGCACGATCGTTGCACATGCTCAATATTACGAGTAGGAAACACGCAATGTCAAATGTGACATTTCAAACAATATTGAACAAATCGGTTGATATGTAACTAGGAAGTGAACATAATCATTTGTAATCTAATAGAAATACGCTTATTTTCAAGCTCAAAGTCCAATACGAAGGCATTTGGTTTCAATTTCACTTTGTTTTGTGATGCAGTTTAAAATGCGTTCAATTTATGGGCAAATATCAACATTTAGAACAATAATATAGAATACAAATAGTGTGTATATGTGTATATATATATATATATATACTGTAGAAACTCACCCGTAATCATTTACACACTGGTAAAAAACATATACAAAGTTGAATAAACAGTCCAGCCAACCTGATTTGTAACCTGCTGCTGTCGAGTCAAAATGTGTGCTCCTAACTGAGCTATGTGCCACTAAGGGGTGTGGTTAGGGCTTTCTCACACAGCCGCCTCCAAATGTGTGTAAGGACATTTGAAATGGTGAGAAACCCTAGTTAATTAGTAGGCTCAGTAGGGTCATAGTCAGAGAATTTAGGGAATGGGACTAGACGAGATACAGGTCTCACATTTGTGCGATTATGTACCTGCACTTCAACTGTTCTGGTATGCCCATCAACTCCAGGCAAAATGTTGGTTACTTTTCCTACTGGCCAACATGCTCATGGAAGTTGTGGGTCCACTATCAGTACCACCTGGTCTAGACAAATTTCTCTTCCATCTTTATGCCATTTCTGTCTTTCTTGCAGATTCGGGAGATTCTAGATAATGGATTAATCTAGACCAGAAATGGTCAGCAAGTACTTGGTTATGTTTCCATCTTCTGGTACCCAAAAGATTACTTGAATCAGAGCACTTGTGGGAGTGAAGAATCATGGCGGTCCATTAGGAGGATGCTAGGCATAACTGGGTCCAAATCCAAATTAAGGGTGCCCTCTACTTCAATGAGCGCGGTACACAGTACAGTTTCAGTCACTGTTTGATCCTTCAGTACTACCTTTTAGGGCCTGCTTTACTGACTTAACCTCACATTCCTAAACTCCCCCGAAATGAGGGGCACCAGGTGGAAAAAATCTTAATGAAATCTGTTGTTCTGCGAGTTGTTCCCTGAGTTGAGGCATCATGGCTTCACAGGCTGCTCTCATCTCTTTGTCTCCTCCAACAAAGTTAGTTCCATTATCACAAAGGAGCTCAAATGGTTTCTGTTACGAACTTTAAAGGTCCAGGAGTTGGTTCATAACACTTAGAAAAAAAAATATTGCTGGGTGGATTGAACCAGGCAGAAAAATTACCATAAACGCATGAATGAAACTCGGGTGACGATTTATTACATTAAGTCGAAGTCACAAGGAAAATGCTTATGTAATGCGCTATTTACAATGGCTGAAATGAAAATAATAATAAAGAAAATTAAGAACAATGGAAGTAACAAAGGTTAACACAAAAACAATATTCACTAGTACAAGGAAAAGGAATTTGAGTGGCACCCAAATCAAAGAAAACAACATGAAACCAAATGATTCCCATAAAGCTCCCCAAGTCCTCTAAACTAACTAACAAAAGAAAAATGTAGAAAAGAAGTCTTCAGCGTATCGACGCTCAATTTCCTACTCCTTACCACTAAAAACCAAATTACAAGGAGTGGCCCACACTGCTTTCCTAATGTGTCTAAACACTCATCCTTACTACATGCAAAGTGTATATCGCATGATATGCTTACCCGTTCCTTTTTCCCTAATTAAGGAATAAACTAAGGTAAAGTGCTAGACACACAGCATTAGAGAGTAGGATACAAAACTCATTTCAGCAAACCAAAACCCAAACACTCCGCTGAACACAAGGTTTAAACCGGCAGGGCGACAGCAGATTGGGCTAAGAGGATGACGTCACAATTATGACTGGCAGGCGACACGTCCAACCAGGAACATGAGAGAAAGGCAGCAGAGAAAAGACAAGAGAGGGAGGGAAGGAAGAACAAACACACACACATACGCATAGCACGTAACAGTTTCCCTCTTCATGCTATGAATCTGCGGAGAGACATTAGAAATGCATCTGTATCAAGGCTCTCTGAGAGATCAAGATGGAGACAACGGGTGGTCAGACACTTAAACTATTCCCCATCTTTTCTCTGTACGTTGACCAATCTTCACTGTGAATGGATCAAAACAATCCATTCCAGTGGAATCCATTTCTGGCAGTCCATACACCTGTATTGATACTTGATAGCTTCACTTCCTCGCAGAATCCAGTATCTTCTTCTCAGCTCGGCAAAGACTCTTTCTGGCCCAGGATGTAAAAGGGAGGCATCATAGTCCTTGATCAGAAGCTTGGTTAGGTGGTGTTGTGGATCAAGCACAATGGGATGTATTGCATCCAATTCCATATGCTTAGCATGTCTTAGTCTCCCTCCGACCTTCATAAGGCCACTGGCATTATCATTCTCAGGTGATAAGGATGCTAATCTTAAATGGTAATGGTCGCTCGGAGGCAAAAGCCTTAAACTCCTTCGGAAAGGAATTTTTCTGGGCCTGTTGTAGGAGCATCTTCTCTGCTGAGATGTAACTCTCTGAATCATCTGGTGACTGTGTGGGAGATGTAGCTGCCCCGTGAAGGGATGTCACTGTAGCCTTTAGTAGCTCAGACCAGGTACTAAACTATGTACATGCATACATTGATTTGTGGAGTCTGATTTATATATTTAGTAAATGTATTTTATTTTTTCCCTCTCCTTTATACATGATTGTATTGTGTTTGATTTAAATTGATATGTAATCGTCGAACTTCCTCTCTACTGTTTGTCCTGTGTAGAACGACCAGGTGATGGTTATTTGACTAATTAATTGCTGCTCAAAATTAACTCTGATTGTGTTTGTTACTTACACCCTGACGAAGGCAAAATAGCCGCAACGTGTAGGTGTGCACTTATCACCTGTTTTTAAAACGTATAGCCATGATGATGAAATAAAGGCTTTTTAAAACTTTTTGAAGAAGATTCGAGTGCCTTGTTGGACTACTATTATTCTTACAAGTTGAATCATTCCTTGCACCCAAAGAGCACCGAGACAATGCACCTATACCCCGTGCAGCACTTCTTTTGCATTTATTTCGAGGTGCTAAATTGGTTGACAACAGGAAGGGGAATTTCTGGACTAGTGCGCACATGCAGGCAAATTTCTGACTTTTTCAACTCTGCCTCTGGTTCAGGTTCATCTGCTGGCAAAATGGGCCAATCTGGCTGATGCAGGAAATTTGGTGCATTAATCCAACGGCAAGGTGGGGTTAAATCCTTTAATGACTGGCTTCGTGTTATTGTTATGGCTTGAAGGATATTAGCCACATGCACTCCTGCAAGTGCCGCAATCAATTCCAGCCGAGGGATCGTCATCTGCTTCCGAGGTGCCACCCGTGAACGGGCTTACACAAATGAGACATGTACATGTCCTTCATTGTTTTCTGTGCGCATTTAGGTCACTAAGCCATAGGCCCTCTCAGATGCGTCACAGAATATATGTAAATCTTTGGGGGTCACGTGGCCAGGACCAGGATGGCAGCTTAGCGGATAAGCTCCGAGAAACCATGCACAATTTAATATAAAAACCCCTTATATACACGGCCAATCTTTGAACAAAGTATCAGCGTTGATATGTCGAAACCTTCAGCAACTAAACAGTGTGACATTTTTACTCGAGTGCGCAAGACCAGCATAAAAACAACTTCATCGAGTAACGTTGCACCGAGTGAAGTGGAAGCTAACCACATGGAGAGTTTAGCCGAAGTTTTAAATGAAGTGAAATCACTTCGAGCAGAGATCAGTACAAAGTTGGACAAGATTGATACCCGTCTTACTGTTATGGCGAACTCAATGGCCCCGTTGGAAAGCAAAGTGTCGGCTGTAAAACGAGATGTGTCTTCTAATGCAGCGCATATTGTGGAGGCTGAAGGCCGCATGCACGATACAGAAAAGACACTTAAAAAACAGATGCTGCACTTGATTCAGCCATCAAAAGAATCGCTTACCTCGAATCAAAGGCAGATGACTTGGAGAACCGGGGCAGAAGGAAGACACAATGGCTGGAACTGAGCCCAGATAAGCCATTCACCTTAGAACGGGTTCATCACACACTAGCATCTGGGAAGCTCAACAAGAACAGAGCAATACTCATCCGCTTCTTGAAGTTTCAGGAGAAGGAATTTGTTTACTGTGAATGAAGGCGGCGAGATATCACACACGACGGGGTAAAGATATCCTTTGCGCAGGATCTCTCAGTGGAGAGACGGTAATTTGAATCATAATTTTTAATGATTATTTTTATTTATTTGTTATTTAGTTGACCTTGTTCTATACAGTTTCAAGGTTATGTATATTAGAGAAAGGAGTATTGTTTTGTTTTGATATGGTTGAATTACATATTCTTATAGTCAAAAGGGGAGACTAAAGGGATAGTTCACCCAAAAATTAAAATGTGATGTTTACGCTTACCCCAGGGCGCTCCAAGATATAGGTGACTTTGTTTCTTCAGTAGAACACAAACTGAGCTTTTTAAGTCCAACCGTTGCAGTTTATCAGTCTTATAATGCATGGCAATGGTAACAAAATCTATGAGAGTAAAAATAACATGAACAGACAAATCCAAATTAAACTCTGCGGCTCGTGATGACACATTGATGTCCTAAGACACTAAACGATCGGTTTGTGCCAGAAACCGAACTGTATTTATATAATATTTTACCTCTAATACACCACCATGTCCAACAGTCCTTGGGCGCGCACACAGCTTCCGGTGCGTGAGGAGTGTACGCGCTCTGGCATAGTTTACAAGTTTACGCAAGCGCCGGAAGTGATCTCTCACGCGTATACGTCACTCATTGTTTCACAGTGCACAGTCATTGTAGGTACGAAGGCTAATCAAAATGGTACTTACTTGCACTAATCCGGATTGTTCAAACCGACTTAAAAACTAAAATATTACGTTCTCTCGCACGAACTCATTCGGGAGTGGTGACTTTCCACGTATTCCCAACTTCTGAGCCTGCTCGCCTGAAGTTATGGTTGATTGCTCTTCAGCTGGATATCAACACACCCTTTAACGTAAACTACACCAGAGCGTGCACACACCTCACGCACTGGATGCCGTGCACACGCCAAAGACAGTTGGACATAGTGGTGTATTAGAGGTCAAATATTATATAAATACTGTTCGGTTTCTCGCACAAACCTATCGTTTCATGTGTTGGGACATCAATGTGTCGTTACGAGCCGAAGGGTTTAATTTGGATTTTTCTGTGCATGTTTTTTTTTACTCTCATCGATTTTGTTACCATTGCCATGCATTATAAGACTGATAGACTGCAACGGTTTGAGTTAAATATCTTCGTTTGTGTTCTACTGAAGAAACAAAGTCACCTACATCTTGGATGCCCTTGGGGTAAGCAGATAAACATCAAATTTAAATTTTTGGGTGAACTATCCGTTTATTAACTAATGTTGAATTGGGATAGTTGTAATTATGATGTTTGGTGGATCGTGGGCTGAGCTATGCTGGCCTAGCTCGCGTTTGCTCCTCAATAACGGTGATGTCAGCGACCCTCAGATTTCACTTAAGGGGAGGTGGGGTAGTGCATCGTTGGAAGTCTTTTAAAAAGGTGAACAGTTCGATGTTCTGAGTGTGTATGTGATGCGGGGGGGGGTAATTTACACGTTGCCCTATTCTTTTTTTAAAAAATATGTTATGATCATTTATGGAGAAAACAAAACTAACAGACAGTCTGGATATTAAAATTACAAGTTGGAATGTCCGTGGAATGAGAAAATTGGCCAAGCTGAAACAAGTATTAAATAGGATAAAACATCTGAAATCTAAAGGTTTTTCTACAAGAATCACACTTGGTTGCATCCGATATACATTACTTGAATAAAAGCTGGCCAGGCCAAGTATTTCATGCAACTTTTAATAGTAATGCAAGGTGCGTAGTTGTCCTGATGCATAGGTCATTACCATTTCAAGTTACAAAAACCATTCAGGACCCTTCTGGGTATATGAGTATTTTGACACAAAAGCTGAACTTTATAAATATTTATGGTCCAAATGATGACAGCCCATTATTTTTTGAGAAATTATTTTTAACTTTTTTAATTAAAATTATTTGGTCAACAACAGCAAACAACGATGGCAGTGGCAAGGCAAAAGAGTAATCCAGATAATCAGGCAATGGTCAGGGCAGGCAGCAAAACAATCATAAACAATAAAACAGTCCAGGGATCAAAACACGAAGGCAAGGAAACAGAGAAACTAGAAACACGGAAACTTAGAAACCACGGAAGAGCTATATAACACTCAATCACCAGCAATGACAGAGAGTGTGTGTGTGCTATTCTTATAGTCCTACTAATGTGAGACAGCTGTGAACTGATGATGAGATCTGATGAGAGACAGGTGATGCACTTGATGAGTCCAGGCAAAGGATTATGGGAAATGGAATCTTGAGTGCATAGCAAGGTACAGAATGGAGTGCCCTCTAGAGGAGCTCATGGGCACTCCAGCTGGAGATCATGACAATAGTAATTGGTGATCATGCAGCAGTATCTATAAAGATTAATTTGGGTAGATTTCAGTATTGTCCCAGATGGAGATTGCAAACTTATTTGTTACAAGACCCAGCATTTATTAAATTTATGGAGAACTGTATTGATAAATATTTTGAACTAAATACGAATGAAACTACAGTCAGTATCAGATGGGAAGCGTATAAGGCTTATATAAGAGGAGAGATTATTAGTTATACAAGTGCTAAAGCCAAACAATATAATCAGGGATTACAAATATTAGAGAATAAAATAAAAAAAAAATTGAAATTAATATTGATAATAATCCTGAAAAATTACATAACATGTCTGTCATGAGAGCTAACTATGATAAATTAACATCTGATAAAGTGGCAAAAAGCTTAATGTGGACTAAACCAACATATTATGATCAGGGGGAAAAGCAGGTAAGCTATTGGCCTGGAGGATAAAGAAAATGCAATCTGAAAGAACAATTAACTCTATAAATCTGAAATCTGGTCATTTAACAATGGACCCAATAGACCAATTATAGGCTTGTAAACATTCAGGATGCGCGCGCATCATGATTACAGAAAACCCGGGATAGTTAGGTTTAAAAAGATTATAAATTATATTGATTAGATGTAATTTTCAAAATGTTCTCCACATATTACAAGAGCTTGTCACCAGCGATAAGCACTGTTATTCAAAGAAATTTACGTTAGAGAGTGTTATTGTCTTACAGATCCGAAACCGGGATGATTTTTGTGTGTGGGCGGAGCCTATCTGGAGGCAGAAAATGATGAATGTTTTCAAGTGGCAGTCTATGGAGCCATGGAATAAAAGAATAAAAATAATTATTTTGAGTTTATATTTCAAAATTCTGACTTTTCTTGCAATTCCGAGATTATATATAATTCTAATAAGGAAAAACCAACTCGTCATTCTCTCTTCTCCCCTCGGCTCTTCTGGCTTTTTTCCTTCAGATTTGACAAACTCACTATTTTTGAGTTAAGTCGAGTTATAAAGTCCGAATGGAGGGAATCGAAACTTAGCAAAACAGTCGATTATGAAGAAATAAATGTTATGTAAAAATGTTAATAGTAAGGTTTAAATACTATTTCTAATAGTAAGGTTTAAATAATATTTCGTGCTGTAACTGTAGGGCTAATACAATATGTCCCTTATATGAATATTATATAGATCTATTGTTTAAATCGAATTTATGCTTTAAAAGTAGAGTAATCATAGCAGTTTTCATCCATAGTATGTCTATTTAAACGTCTGCGTTTAGTTTCAAATGCTTCAAACTTTGACGACGGTATTCTATAAAAATTATTTGCATTCCGATCTTGACCTCAAAAGGCACAAAAATATTTTTTCTTTTATTCTATGGATTTTACCCATTTACCTCCACTTGTTCCCAGTGTTTTTCTGCAACCACTATGCACGTGCAGCTGCAAGTGACGTAACTGTGATGTCTACTCTGAATTGGTCTATAGAGATAAATAATCATTTTAGAGATTTCTATCAACAGTTATACAAATCAGAATATAAAGCAAATAATAAAATGGTCCAGAAATCGTTTCTTGACCAGCTGCAATTTCAGACTATATCAGAGGATGAGAAAACGTTATTAGACAGCCCTTTAACAATAGAAGATATTAGTGAAGCTATAGGGGATAACAGCGGTAAAGCTCCAGGCCCAGATGGGCTTCCAATAGAGTTTTACAGAACATTTAAAAGACAGCTTTTAAGACCATTACTTGACATGTATGAGGAATAATTTATTATTGGAAAGCTCCCAGATTGATCAAGACTAGCTATAATAACTTTAATATTAAAACCAAATAAGCCCCCAACTGAATGCTCGTCATACAGACCAATTAGTTTAATGGGATGTGATACAAAATACATTGTAAAGCACTTGCTAGAAGATTAGACTAATATCTTCCCCAATTAATTATTGATGATCAACAAGGCTTTGTACAAAAAAAGACAAGGTTATCATAACATCAGAAGGGTCTTGAATATATTACATGAGACACATAATGAAAAACCTCTATATAAAAATATCAAATACCTCTCTCTTTTCTAGCATTTTAGATACGGTTGCTCCTTTACGCTTAAGGAAGATAATTCTGACACCGTGAAAACAGTCTGACACCGTGGTATAATGAGCACACTCGCACCCTAAAGAGAGCAGCCCGGAAAGTGGAGCGCAGCTGGTGGAAAACAAAACTAGAGGTATTTTGTATTGCTTGGTGGGAAAGTACCCTATCTTACAGAAAAGCATTTAAAAAGCGCTAGATCTGATTACTTTTCGTCTCTTTTAGAAGAAAACAAACATAACCCCAGGTATTTATTCAATACAGTGGCTAAATTAACGAAAAAATAAAGCATCAACAGGTGTTGACATTTCCCAACAGCACAGCAGTAATGACTTTATGACCTACTTTACTTCCAAGATCGACACTATTAGAGATAAAATTATAACCATAGAGTGGGGGAAGGGGGGTGGGGGGGGGGGAGAGGGGTAAAAGCCGCCTCAGCTACAGTAACGCTATAGTCCCCTGAGAACAATTTCCACTCATTTCGTCTACTAGAGGAGGAAGAATTGTATAAACTTTGTTAAATCATCTAAAACCAAAACACGTACAGTGGTGTGAAAAGGTTTTTGCCCCCTTCCTGTTTTTTTTATTTTTTGCATATTTGTCCCACTTAAAAGATTCAGATCATCAAACATTTTTTTATATTACACAAAGATAATGCAAGTAATGCAGTTTTTAAATTATGATTTCTTTTATTAAAGGAAAAAAGCTGTCCAAACCTGCCTGGCCCTACGTGAAAAAGTAATTGCCCCCTAAATCTAATAACTGGTTGTGCCACTCTTTGCAGCAACAACTGCAATCAAGCGCTTGCGATAACTGCAATGAGTCTTTCACATCGCTGTGGAGGAATTTTGGCCCACTCTTCTTTGCAGAATTGTTTTAATTCAGCCACATTGGAGGGTTTTCGAGCATGAATGGACTGTTTAAGCATCTCAATCGGATTTAAGTCTGGACTTTGATTTGGCCACTCCAAAACCTTAATTTAGTTTTTCTTGAGCCATTCAGAGGTGGACTTGCTGGTGTGTTTGGGATCATTGTCCTGCTGCATAACCCAAGTGCGCTTGAGCTTGAGGTCACAAACTGATGGCCGGACATTCTCCTTCAGGATTTTCTGATAGAGTGCAGAATTAATTATGGCAAGTCGTCCAGGTCCTGAAGCTGCAAAGCATCCGCCGTCATCAAACTACCACCACCATGTTTGACTGTTGGGATGATGCTCTTTTTTGATGAAATGCTGTGTTGGTTTTACGCCAAATGTAACGGGACACACACCTTCCAAAAAAAATCAACTTTTGTCTCATCAGTCCACAGAATATTTGCCCAAAAAGTCTTGGGTATAAATCAGATCTTTAGATGTTGTTCTGGGTTCTTTTATGACCTATTGGATGAGTCGTTGTTGTGCTCTTGGGGTAATTTTGGTAGGCTGGCCACTCCTGGGAAGGTTCACCGTTGTTTTAAGTTTTCTCCATTTGTGGATAATGGCTCTAACCGTGGTTCGCTGGAGTCCCAAAGCCTTAGAAATTGCTTTATAATCCTTTCCAGACTGATACATGTCAGCTATTTTGTTTCTCATCTGTTCTTGAATGTTTTTAGATCGCGGCATGATGTGTTGCTCTTTAAGCATGCTTCTCTTTGTCAGACAGGTTCTATTTAAGTGATTTCTTGATTCAACAGGTCTGGCAGTAATCAGGCCTGCGTGTGGCTAGTGAAATTTCACTCAGCTTTCTAAAATGATGTGGTCAATCACAGTTCTTTCATGATTTAAAAGGAGGGGGCAATTAATTTTCACGTATGGCCAGGTAGGTTTGGACAGCTTTTTTCCCTTAAATTAAATCATCATTTAAAAACTGCATTTTGTATTTACTTGCATTATCTTTGTGTAATATTAAAATAATATTATTGTTTGATGATCTGAATCTTTTAAGTGTGATAAATATGCAAAAAATTTTAAAAACAGGAAGGGGGCAAAAACCTTTTCACACCACTGTATGTTAACCCTTTGCCATCTAAGTCCTAAGAGGTTCTTCCAGAAGTCATAGATCCTCTTCTATTATTTATTCGTCATTGTCATTAGGATATGTCCCCAAAACCTTCAAACTGGTTGTTATTAAGCCTCTCATCAAAAAAACTCAACTTGACCCCAAAGAACTAGTTAATTACAGACTGTCCAAGAAACTAGAAAAGGTAGTATCCTCACAATTATATTCCTTCTTAGAGAAAAATGTTATCTGTGAGGATTTCCAGTCAGGATTTAGACCGTATCATAGTACTGAGACTGCTCTCATTAGAGTTACAAATGACCTGCTCTTATCATCTGATTGGGGTTGTATTTCTCTATTAGTGCTAAGTTGTATCTTAGTGCTGCGTTCAACACTATTTACCACAATATTCTATTGAATAGATTAGCAAACTTTGTTGGCATTCGTGGAAGTGCATTGGCATGGTTAAAATCGTACTTATCTGACCGCCATCAGTTCGTAGCAGTGATTGAAGAGGTATCATATCGATCACAAGTTGCAGTATGGAGTACCTCAAGGCTCAGTACTAGGGCCATTACTTTTCACGCTTTACATGTTACCCTTGGGAGATATCATCAGGAAACATGGTGTTAGCTTTCACTGTTATGCTGATGATACTCAGCTCTATATTTCTTCGCAGCCCGGCGAAACATACCAATTTGAAAAACTAACGGAATGCATAGTCGATAAAAAAACTGGATGACAAGAAATTTCTTATTGCTAAATCTAACTGTTAATATAGACCTCAAAACTCTCTGTCAATTCTTTGTCATCAGTTAGGAACCTAGGTGTGCTATTTGATAGCAATCTTTCCTTTGAAAGCCACATTTCTTGCATTTATAAAACTGCATTTTTCCATCTCAAAAACACATCTAAATTACGACCTATGCTCTCAATGTCAAATGCAGAAATGTTAATTCATGCGTTCATGACCTCAAGGTTAGATTATTGTAAAGCTTTATTGGATGGTTGTTCTGCACGCTTAATAAACAAATCTCCATCTGGTCCAAAATGCAGCAGCTACAGTTCTTAATAGAACCAGGAAATATGACCATATTAACCCGTTTAACACTGCACTGGCTCCCTATTAAACATCGTATAGATTTTAAAATCTTGCTTAAACTTTCTCACTCTTTTGCTGCAAGCCCCCAGATATCAACTAAAAAACGGCGGGCCCCACAACCACCAAAGCTTGTGGGCCCAGCTTGTCGTCCTCCTCCAGTTAGAGCTCTACACAACGCCAGGGCCCAAACCCTCCATCTGCTGCAGGTGAACCAAAAACAACTGATAACAGCTCTCAGTGATATGTGTCGGGTCCCCGCTATAATAGCAGCAACATTCACAAATGTTTACAGAACAAGCGGGAACCCAGTGTGCCTGTAGTTTTCTCTATTTCCATTTTATCACGTGATAGAAAGTCTAAGGCCTTCTCAAGCCGTACGGCTGACTCATCTAATCTGCTGCCTATTATGCATCAAACTAAGATTGTTGAGACACAGAGTAATGCCATCAAGTTAGCATTTTTAAACATTTGCTCACTAAAAAATAAATCATTTCTAATCAATGACTTAATAACCACAAACAACCTGGATTTTATGTTTCTAAACGAAACATGGCTAGAAGACAGCTGCAGTGCAACGGTCCTCAATGAAACGGCCCCTCCTAACTTTACTTTCATGAGTGTTTGCAGGACTGTTAGGAGAGGAGGAGGTGTAGCTGCTCTATTTAAAGATGTCAATGCAAGCAAGTGTCATTTGGTCAGTACTTGTCTTTTGAATATCTAGGGATTGTGTTGAAAGGTGCTCCATGCATTCTGTTTATCATTATTTACAGGCCTCCAAAATACTCTCCAGCCTTTGTTGAAGAGTTCACAGAAATGCTATCAATGATTTCCTCAGAGTTTGATTGTTTTGCTATTGCAGGGGATTTTAATATTCACATAGATAATGCAGAAAACAAAACTACAAAAGAAATTATAACTGTTTTAAACACTTTTGACCTGATCCAGCATGTGCATGAACCTACACACAATCGTGGACATACGTTAGATTTACTCATCAGTAGAGGTCTAAACATTTCATCCATTGTTATTAAGGATGTAGCACTATCTGATCACTTCTGTATTTTCTTTGATATATTGATCTCTGCTACCACTGAATCTACAGTAGATCTGTCTCTGTCAGAAAGAGATGCATTTACGAAAACACTAGTGTGCTATTTATGTAGGCTATATCTTTAACACCAAGCATTCCTGCAGACTCTGTTGATCTTCTCCTTGATTCCTTTAACTCAAAAGTTAAGAATGTTATTGATGATATTGCTCCTGTAAAAGTCAGTAAGAAGTCTGGCAGACAGAAATCAGCTTGGAGAAAATCAACAGCAGTTCAGAGTATGAAAAGACAATGCAGAAAAGCTGAGCGGATGTGGCGGAAGACGAAACTTGAAATTCACTATAGCATCTATAAAGACAGCCTTCGTTCTTTCAATGTGAAAAAAAACTAGGCAAAGCTATACATCATCTTCTCAAACCTTATAAACAGTACCGCTTTTTTATTTTTTATAATTCATTTTTATGGCTTTTCACTGTAATACAAAATCACAAGGCATCGCCCAAAAGAAAGAACAAAAAAAACAAAAACACACACACTAGGCTCATCGTTATTAAATAAAACAGGACTACCCCATATATAACAGATTATAGAAGGGAAAAAAATGAATAGGGCAGAAAAGTTATTTGTCCAGACAGTTACACAATTACAATATTCCTTGTAGTATAAGATGAGGTTCCATATAGTCCAGATATGGAGTCCAGACTTTATAAAATAGGCCTGTTTTTTTATGTAATACATGGGTAAGACGCTCCAGGGGAATCAGTTCAAAAATTATCTTATGCCAACCTTTAAGTGATGGAGATTTATCACTAATCCAATTAAGTAAAATATTTTTTTCTGGCAGCAAAGGAGAGAATATTATACAATTTCTTGTTAGCAGATGAAACAATGAATTTATTAGGTATACCCAATACCAATGAGAGTGGGTCAAAATCCAACTGCGTATTAAATATCTTTTCCATTTCCCCCAGCACCAAAAACCAATGCCTTTGCAGTCTGTTACATGACCGCAGACAATGTGTTAAAGTACCTACTTCAGTTTTACATTTTAAACACATAGGCGATAGAGAAGGGTTAAAAAATGCCTGCGGTTAGGAGAAATATGGAGTTTATGTATGATTTTAAATGGTCTTTCTCTTGTACGTGGACAAACAGATATTCTCTTAGCATAAGACCAAATGTCATCCCATGTTTCATCATCGATATCAGTAGCTAACTCTTCCTCCCATTTAGTTTGAATTGTCTGTGTATCAGCAGAAGAAATTGAACACATAGCACCATAAAATCTACCCAAAGACATTAATGGTAAAAATAATAACCTCTCAATAGAAGATATCTCACAATTTCTAACAAGTGTTGTGTTATTAGTAATATAATGTCTCAATTGGAAGTAGAGGAATAATCATTCCTAACCCACTCTGCAATGTATCTCAGGTGGGAACTTAACTGATACATCTTAATATTTGGAAAATCCACCCCCATAGCACTTGGCAGATAAAGTACTGATCATTTTAATCTAGGTTTGCGTTTATTCCATATAAAAGAAGTCATCCAGCTATTCAGGCCCTTTAATGCCCTATTTGAAAACAGTATCGGAACCATTCGAATAGGATATAACAATTTGGGTAACACAATCATCTTTACAAGTGCTATCCGACCCAGCAAAGATATTGGCAAGAAATTCCAACATTCTAAATCCTGCCGTATTTTCTCAAATAAAGGAAAAAAATTAGATTCATACATCAGCTTCAAAGATGTAGCGATAGAAATACCCAAATAGACTAAACCTAGAGGTGACCACTTAAAAGGAAAACAGGGCACAATGTTAGGTTTAGAAATAAGAGTACCTTAAGGCATAGTTTCAGGTTTTGTTAAATTAACTTTATAACCAGAAAAGGTACTGAACCAGTCAATCAACTCAATTAGAGCGGGAACTGACTTCTCAGGCTCAGATAAAAAGAGCAATACATCATCAGCATACAGTGCAATCTTATGATGTGTATATGTCCTATCTGTAAACCTGAAATAGATGTTGAAGATCTGATTGCTTCAGCTAGAGGCTCTATAGCCATCGCAAATAAAAGCGGCGACAGGGGGCAACCCTGCCTAGTGCCTCTATGCATAGGAAAATAATCTGATCTAAAGCCATTCGTCAATACAGCAGAACATGGGTCTGTATACAGCACTCTGATCCATTTTTACCTAGGCCAAATTTATCCAAAACAAAAAAAAGATAGGACCATTCAATCCGATCAAACGCCTTCTCCGCATCCAAAGACAGAACTAGCCCATCTATGGATTTCACTTTAAAGGTGTAAATAACATTTAAAAGGCGTCTAATATTATCAGATGAATTTCTACCTTGTATAAATCCTGTTTGATCAGTCCCTTTTATCGTAGGCAGTATTTTTTCAAGGCGCATTGCTAAAATTTTAGAAAGCAATTTCCGGTCAATATTCAGTAATGCAATTGGCCTGTAAGAAGAACATATGTCAGGACTTTTACCTTTCTTTAATATAAGCGAGATATAAGCTTCTCCAAGGGTCTTTGGTAATTCTTTAACCACAAACGAATAATTAAACATATTAAGCAATGGATCTGCTAGCAACTCTTGAAACCCCTTAAAGAATGCTCCGCAAAACCCATCTAGCCCTGGTGATTTACCATTCTTTAGAGCATTAATAGCATTAATAACCTCCTGTCTAGTAATAGGGCCATTGAGAAATTATTTTTGTGTAACTGAAATTGTTGGAAGATTAATCTCAGAAAAAAAGTCAACCATTTGTTTGAGATGGTCACTTGTTTTCTCAGAAGAATATAGATTTATATAAAAATCCCTAAATGAATTATTAATATTCTTATTATCATGGAAGATATTATCATCTGAATCAACAATTGTAGCAATATACTGGGATGCTGCATGTTTTTTGGCAATATATGCTAGAAATTTCCCAGGTTTGTCTCCGTGCTCATAAAACGTTTGTTTTGAGTATCGTATTTTCTTCTCTGCGTCCACAGTGAGAAGACAATCTAGAGCTGCTCTGACTGCTTGTAATTCTTTCAATAAATCTGCTGAAGGAGATCTATTATACATTTTTTTCTTTAATCAATAACTGAGCTTCCAAGGCCTTTTGATTCGCCATTCTTTGACGTTTTTTGGAGGAAGTATATGAAATAATTAGCCCTCTTGCATAAACTTTACAGGTTTCCCATAATAAAGATGGATTATCTGTGTATAAAGATTTAATAGATAAAAAAGATTTAAATTCAGAGGCAAAGTAAACTGAAAATGCACTGTCTCTAAGGGTTGCAATATTAAGTCTCCACTGTATAGAATAGTCCACCGTATTCCCAAATTGAAGCTCTATAGTGACACTGGCATGATCTGACAGTAAAATACTTTCTATATTACAAGATAGTACTAAATGCAAATCTTTTTTCGGCATAAAAAAGTAATCTAATCTTGACTGACAATGATAGGAAGTAGAAAAAATGTATATTCCTTATCAGCAGGGTGAAGAGTTCTCCAGACATCTACAAAACCAAGATCTTTACAAATATTCTGAAGAGATCTCGCCTGAGCAGTTTGAGATGCAGAGCTATGTGGGTACCTATCTACAAGAGTATTCATTACACAATTAAAATCTCCCCCAACAATAGTTATATCTGCTGGCCTGGCAATCATGTCCAAAAACACTTTAGTAACAAAGTCAGATGGATGAGCTGGAGGATAATACATATTTAGTATGAGAATAATTTTACCTTGCCACACACCTTCAATAATAACATAGCCCTTTCTTTAATACAGTTTAAAACTTTGAATGGTAAATTGTTTAATGAGAATAGCAACACCTCTACTTCTAACACGAAAAATATATCTGCCCAAAAACACCCTGTTGTAATTTAAAATGTTCTACGTCACTCAAATGAGTCTCTTGTAAAAGAGCAATTTCAATAATTCCTTTTTTTTAAAAGTAAGTATCTTTATTCGTTTTACAGGATTACCTCAAATATTCCTAAGTGCAAATCCTAAGCACTCTAGACACATAATACAGATAATCACAAAATATATTCCTGTAAGTGTACCCTTCAGAAATCTGAGCTTTGGACAAAAATAAAATAAAATACCAATAAAACAAAAAAAACTACAAGGGAACAAACCTGCTAAACATGCAGGAAGAATTATTCTTACTCTTTTCTTCTGTAGGCAACTGCCTACCCTCCCAAACACCACTCACAACCTTTAACATAGGGTAAACACAAACCTCACCAAGCTCCCAGCAACATGATGCAACTTCTTCACTCAGTGAATTATTTTGTTCATGTACCACATAACTACCCTTTTTCTTTTTTTTGACGAAAGTTTGTCACGCTAGCCCAGGCTGTCAATGAACGCAGTCACGTCATCCGGTGAGGCGAAGCTCTTCATTGTCCCGTTGATGGTCAGCCTTAGAGTTGCAGGATACATCAGGGCATATTCGATCTTCATCTTCTGCAGTCAGTTTTTTGACATCGTCGAAAGCTTTGCGTTTCTTTATCACCATTGCAGAATAATCGTTGAAGAATGAAATCCTCGGTCCTGTGTCAGCGCTCCTCTCGGAATCCGTGCCAACATCACGAGCTGCGTTCGATACTCGCTGCTTGTCCGTAAAGTTATGAAACTTTATGATGACAGGTCTAGGTCGTTTTGCAGGTCCTGGCAAAGGCGCCAAAGAGCGATTGGGGATTATCAAGCTTGTCCACCCTGCTGTCGTTGTAATCTTCAAGTAATCGGGCAGCCACTTTTCAAAGAAACGCACCGGATCACTGCCTTCGGTTCCCTCTGGCAACCCGAGTAGACTCAAATTACACCTGCGGCCACGATTTGCTTAAATTGTGATTCTGGCAAAATATCAGTGCTGGTACTACTAGATCTCAGTGCTGCGTTTGACACGGGCAGGGGATCCCCACAAGAACATACATGCTAGAGAGACTGGAAAAAATGGGGGGTCGGGCCTTTCTGGGATGGGAATCAAACTGGTCAGGTGAATAACTTAGAAGGAGGAGGTTAAGTTTTTGAGTCCAGATGTCATAGGAGGCGAATAAAGTCTAATGTGGACGGTCATGACAAGGCTCAATTATGGGTGCATTCCCTGCCTATTGTTAGATTGTGTGGATGCTCCCACTAAAGTCTAAATAATGATGGGCTTCCTTTTTTGGTAAGTAACAAAGGGCCTATCACAGCTATGATGATGATACCCAGATTCTTTTTGAGAGGTTGGTGTTGGCTTATCTGAAGGACATTACTGGACCCTTACTAGACCCCCTGCAGTTTGCTTACCAAGCAAACAGGTCCGTGGTGATGCTATGGGTCAATTATAGGACGCACTTCATCCTGAAAACATGCTGTGCCACGATAAAAAACAGCGGACTTATCGGAGAGGATCCCATGTTATTGTATGTTTGTGGACTTTAGCTCCGCTTTTAACACCATCATCCCAACACTTCTCCAGACCAAACTAACCTAGCTCTCTGTCCCTAGCTCTATCTGTCAGCTTTCTGACAGATAGGCAACAGTTAGTGAGAATTGGTAAATTCACATCCAACAAACGCACCACCAGCACTGGCACCCCTCAGGGTTGCGTTCTCTCCCCACTGCTCTTCTCCCTTTACACCAATGACTGCACCTCTAAAGAACCCTCTGTAAAGCTCCTGAAGTTCGCAGAAGACACTACAGTCATCGGTCTCATCAAGAACGGAGACGAGTCTGCTTACAGACAGCAGGTCGAGCAGCTGGCTGTCTGGTGCAATCTCAACAACCTGGAGCTCAACACGCACAAAACTGTGGAGATGACCGTGGACTTCAGGAGGAACCCACCTGCACTCCCCCCACTCACCATCATGGATAGCACTGTAATGACAGTGGAGTCATTCAAGTTCCTGGCCACCACTATCTCTCAGGACCTAAAGTGGAACACTCACATTGACTCCATTGTGAAAAAGGCCCAGCAGAGGTTGTACTTCCTTCGCCCGCTGAGGAAATTCAACCTGCCACAGGAGCTGCTAAAACAGTTCTACTCAGCCGTCATCGAGTCTGTTCTGTGCACTGCAATAACTGTCTGGTTTGGTTCAGCTAAAAAAAAAGACATCAAGAGACTACAGAGAACGGTGGAGCCGTAAAGGATTATTGGTGCCCCAGGACCTATCCTCCAAGAATGATACATCCAGAGTGAGGCAAAAGGCTCCAGAAAATCACTCTGGATCCATTTTCACATCCAAGTCATCCCTTTGTGAAATTGCCATCGTGTTCGGCGTGTTTACGAGCACCGATACCAGGCAGTCCCAGGGAACTTAAAGAACATTTTCTTTCCCAGGGCCATTACCTCCCTATGAACATTAATGTTCTCCCATGTGTGCAATTAAATCAGTACAGGATCGTGCAAACTTTATTAATTATTTACACCCTAAACCCTAGTACATCCAAGTCAAAAAAATATAATTTTCTTTTATGGCTTATTCACTATTCCATGCCTCATACCACACCCCCTGTACATACAATATTATTTTTTGTTTGTAGGAGGGGTGAGTGTGGGGGCAGCTGTGTTGGATTCACGTCTCAATTGTTCTAGTATCTGGAGTAGTTGTTGTTGTCTCAGGACTTTTGGGGAAGCTGGTGACACTATAACAAATTCCGTGTATGTGCAAACATACTTGGCCATAAAGCTCTTTCTGACTTGTTCTGATTCTTCTGATTTACCTAGCCTTATCGCCAAATGACAACAGCCCCATTGACTCCCTCTGCCAATGCCTTGATGAAATTGCGACAGGCTTGGAGACAAAGCCTGGTGCCCGACAGACCGAGACTTCCTTCAGTGGTTAAACAAGGAAAAAAAAAAAAAGGGACTAAGTCATGCATTTGAAAAAAAAGATTAAGTTCTCAAGGTGAAATGCATAACGTCCTTTTCGAAGACGACTAGACGGGTTTTGATCTATAATAAAAATCAACGACAGTAGGCAGGATTGACATTCTCGTGAGACAGTTACCTAGGTTTCAGTAGTCTGGGAAAGACGTATCGTTCAGCAAACGTAACTAACATCAGCATACTATCCATTCATAAAAAAAACTAGCTGAAAGAATTAGACTGTTTTGTTTGCCCAGTCAAGACTTTGAGACGTAAACATTGTTCATCTTAATTATGAAGCTTTTACACCAGTCGCAGGGTGGAAGTGGTACTGGTCTCGTCTCGACCGGCTCTATCCCTAACAGATAACTGCACCATTAGAGCTCAGCATGTTCTAGCCATCAAGAACGCTAGCAAAAATATGCTTGCCAGAGATTCTGTATCTAGAACCAGAACATAAGACAGCATTGCATTCACACCACCAGTGTCTAAGGGTCCTTTTACGTATCACACTGGCCTTTAATCAAGTATATATTCTAGGATTGATTTAAGTACTTTTACACGTTTATCAATACTCAAATGGCCTGAGGTCGACCTATAATACATAAGCATAGATTACGTTCATATCTGTTAACAACCTAAAACAGGAACCACTCAGCTCATTAGGCACTCGGGTTCTTGAGCTGACAAGCAAACAACACTAGGACAAAGGCACACACACAAAACCCAATACAAAAGGAGATAGGACAGCACGTCCGCCTTTTAGGTATTATGCGCCATCTAGGGAGAATCAGGCTGCCAGGAAGAGAAATTAAGAGATCAAGTTTGGGAACTATTATCGCGCAAATAAGTAAGGGCTTTCACATTTCTAAACTTGTCAGAACTCACAAAAAAATAAATTTCTGGTGTAGACTGTGCATTTAATAGAGATGCAGCAATATGATGCCAATGTGTTATAGCGCACGCTGAAATCTTTAGATGATTGCAACTTATTTCATTGTATTTCACTGAAATGATTTTTTGATATCCCTTTTAAACTGTTTTAAATTCATTTTAAACCCTCTTAAATCAATTTGTTAAATCATTTTCAAAGTTGAACTTCATTGTTTTAATGTGTGATGATTTTGTTTATTTTTATTTGTATTTATTTTATGTTTAACGAGCACTTGAATTCCATGTGTATGAAATGTGCCTATATAAATAACTTGACATTGCGTATTATTTATAAAGCCCCTTGCAGTGTGTCTTAGCAACCTACAGTATTTGCTTTGAACGAGTCTGAATTGCTTATAGGTCTTCACCATAAGTCCACTCTGGCGGTTTCTGTCAGTAAAAAAATATCTCTGGGCAATTTTTGATAAGACAAGTGGAATAATCAACTATCTGCTGTATCTTTTGCGTTAAAGTTTATAAATGGTGGCGGTCGACTCCTTCTCCTTGTTAGCACCAAAACTCTTGGATACACCCCTACCTAACATGTGGGAGGCAGGGGAGCCTAGCACACTTCTGGCCAGGTTTAAAACATAGATATAACAGGTAGCTTATCTCTTATAAGATACTGGGTGTACACATAACACTTCACTTTTAATCCCACAATTCTAAATATTAGAATAATGAAAAGGATTTTAGCCCGAATGCATTAGAGTTAGGACACAGGCACCTGGGGATACACTTACCATAAACACACAAAGATCATACCGAAAGGTCATTGGCTACATTTTGTTAGGGGGATAACAGTAATGTGGACAATCATTTGGTACAGATATCTATCTTACGGATCTAGGTTGACTTTTCTTATTCCGCATTTTGCCGTCACCAGTAGCCACCAGACGCAGTCTGTATTAAACGTCACATGGTCACCTGACAGTCACCTCGGATCAGAGTGTGTATCCAGCCCAGATGGATGGTGCATACCGAGCCCTAGGAGGGAAACTCCTACGAGCCTGGGGAACTGTTGTCCACCGCGGTGGAGATCAGGACAACTAGATGACCACAAAGACAGAGCCCCAGTGTAGTAGAGATCTTGCCTCTCTAGAAGGCCCACCGGGGCAAAGGCAGACACCACAGGAAACAGTTTGGAGTCTCTTCTTCCGGCACAGATGACTGCTACACACACTGCTGGCGAACCAAGTGGAACCAATTGAACAAAATGCTAAAACTTGGTGTTAGTTATCTGGTAGACGCAAGAGTCAAATGACGTCACGTTTGGCTTGGTATCACCAGATTCTCCGACCTCCGAATGGCCCCTAGTTTATCCCAGGATTTTTTCTATTCTCTCGTCACTTAGATGGTTCCACTCGACGGTTGCGAGTTCCCGCTTGCCGATGTCTGCATTGGCTTTTGATCTATCCTTAGGTCTGGGCGGACCCACAGTCATTTTCAGCGACTATCTATTGGTGGCACTTGATGCACACCCCGAGACCCCCTCCTTTACCAACCCCCCCCACCCACCACGGAACACCCCTAATCCGCACGTCCCATAGACTGACCCCGCCCGACCCCCCGCCCCCGATCCACCCCTCAACTGAATTCTAATGATGAACACTGCCCTCTCTAACTGGAAAATAAACCCGATGGGGTTTTTTCTTTACTAATTTTGTCACTTTTGCATTCTTGAACACTATTCTATCTCCTACATTAAGGTCTGTTCAGTGCTTGGACACAACTCTATATGTTCGTTAATCCAAAGCGCGTATTACTTAAAATATAAAGGTGACGATCTTGAACCCTAAAACCAAATTGTTCCAGCTGATGCTGAACTATGTTGAAACAATTCTACTCCTATTCTCACCTGCTATCCACTCTAATAACCAACCCTTTTTTTGTGTCCCGTGATACAGAATGCAGACCCACATTTAGTTGACAGATCCTGCAAAAGCAGCACACTTGAACAACCATACTAAGTCTCCCTAGCCCAGTCAAATGTTCTTAAACTCAGCAGAAGTCATTTGAAGTTCTGTTCCTTATAGCGGACCCTCGGCCTAGTAAACTTAGGAGATGATTTAACCTTCTTATTTTCGCGTGTTCAGGGTTTTCCTTTTTTTAATCAAAGTTCATATGCCACCACCTTTCAGTTGCACGGCTTAGTGCTGACGGCCAACTCCAATTAAGCTCATCTCCCTGCAGCAATATGTACGCCGATCCCCTATCATAGAACTCAGGAAAAGTGCGGCTGATAAATCTGTTTGATCCCCACCCCTAACCCTTTAACCCCTCATTAAAGGGCAGTAGGAACAACTACACATATTATTCATTTCTGTAGTATACGACTGCACTCAAAAGGATCTCTTGATGGCGGATTCTCTTCTGGTGGAGGGCCTTACATTAGTGCGCTCTCCACGGACATAAGGCGGGCCGTTCTGTAGTGGCTCAGATCTGACCTGTAACATCCCGACACAGACGTCCCGGTAGCATCGAGATTTGTGTGCTCAAAACCAACATTTATCAATTTGAGGTGGTAGTTGATGAGTGAGTAAGTAGCTTTTATTCCAACCACGAATGTTCCTCAGTTTTTTCAACTTTATAATACTAATGGCCACATAAAGCGTTACTTAGATTTAGGTTACTTTATGGAAATGTCTATTTACATGAACTCTACATGCATCTATTCGCACACGTGTGACAGACAGCGACTTGTACTACACACACACAACCCACACGGCTACAGAACTCAGATGGCTACTTCATACTCTCTAGGACCTATAGGACATGACTGTATAAAGGCCAATATAGAAGATTTCCTAACAGATATTAACATTTTAGCCAACGTTCTATTAAAGGATGTAATGGTTTAAACTGTATGTAAAATCTACTTGGATGATGTATCATGTGTTCCTGGAGCCCCCGTTCGCGGATCTACCATAATGAAAACGTGTTTATCAGTAAATCATCACAACTCCTATATACCATAGGAACGTTTAATTCCGGTGCGGAAAAGAACCTTAATATCTATCGTGCCCCTGAGCCTATCCCCCGGGCCGGAGGCGATTTTTTGAGCGAGTGCTAGGCAGACCCGTTTTGAGGGAGAAGGAGCGGCGTTTTAAGCTGCCGTTGACACTCTTCCAGGCCCCCTAGCGCATAGCGTGTATCTGAGAGACAGCTGCGTTTCTGTTGCCCAGATTGTCCGGTTTTGTGCAAGAGCAAAAGAAATCTGCGCTCGCGCATTATATTAATGTGCTTGCACGCTACAATAATGCGCTCTCGACATTTGTCATTAAAATAACGCCATATTTGCCATTCTGTTTCGGACTGTGTTTGCGCCTCGCCTGGACTACGGCTTGTGTTATTGGATTTCCCCTCTTGTCAAGCCCTCTGGATAACGTTCGCTGTCGACTGACTCACGCCCGTTTTGAATTACTCTTTTGTCTTGCCCTCAATGTACCTTTTTGCCATTGTCAGAACCGTGCCTGTTTTATGACCACACCTTTAAATAAAAGCTTTGCAGATGGATCCGCACGTCTCACGTCTCGTCAGCCCCGTAAACATTCGGTGTGCATAGGATTTTTTTTACTATATGCCTAGCTTATGTGTGTTTATAATAAGAAAAGGACAATAAACATATTGGGAAAAAAAAAAATATATATATACAGTATGTATATGTAAATCCCGATTGAGGATTTCCCTTCAAATGGAACCTTGGGATTGCAATCTGATTCAAACTATAGAGATCTTGTTGCCAGTCTTGCTATCTTGTTAACAGACTTTCAGATGTGATTGGGTCATCCCTCCCTAGATTGTTCTTCCACAAATCCTGGACCAGCACTTTGGCTCGGGTAGTAAATGGAATTAGATAACCCAGGGGATCATATTGAGCTGCCAAAACTCTGTAGACATTACGCAGAGTGGGTTCAAGGCATCCGGATTGGCTGGGTTTGTAGCTGAACGAGTTCCACAGTACATTTCTGTGATAGCCAGAGTTCACTATTCTGTGATTTTGCTTCAGAGGGGAGATGCTGAATAACCCCAGGTCGGTTGCTGCCCCATTGACAGAGCTCGAATCCAACTACATCCTGATGGACTGTGCGTAGTGTGAGTGTTTCAGGTTCAGTAGGGAGATTCAACTGATCTACAGCCTGTGACAAAACAATGCTATGTTCTGAACCATCGTCCAACACTGCGTATGCTTCCATGACTTTCTCTCGGTTGTGCAGTAAGACCTTGACTATCTTGAGCATTACCTTTTGAGATCTGTTGGGTTGGTCTAAATAGACCTGAGGGGTAGGAACATTGACCAACAGCACACTTTTTTGGATCTGTAAGGCTGCATCATGCAAGATGGTCAGATGTAACTCTTTACAGTTTGTACAGTTTATTTTCAGAGTACAACTGTCTGGATTATGAGTTTGCCCACATTTCCAACAGCGCTTCTCTTTGGATACCCACTGTACTATTTGCTCTGTAGTCAGACTGCAAAATACCTCGGCTGAAACAGTACTCAATGATCCCATCGCGATATGATGGTGGCATCTTGCTTAACAACTGATCAACATGAGAGCCACAGCGCAACTCGTATCCATTTGGGCCTTCCAAAGTTCTGAGCATCCCTACTAGTGTTTGGATAGATAGGGAAAAAGAGTCAAAAGCTTCTGCATCACCAACTTGACTACTGGTGCATTCAGTTTGACACCTAATTCGGACTGAACCATTTGACATGGTTGGCCGTATTTATCCTGCAGCGCTTGCAGTGTGGTTATGTATGGCCTGGGGTCATACATATATGCTTTGGCCAACTATAGAGTGCTGGGGAGTTTTAAGTGACTTAAGAGGACCTGATATTTGTAATGTTTACTCAAATGAGGCTGGTTATTCATTACGTTGTCTAAGGCCATCTTCAGCAGTGCAAGGTCACTTTCTCGGCCAGTGTCAAAGTATGGGATAGCTGGATTTGGGACCCCGTAAGCTGAGGCAGCTAACATTTCCAGACCAGGTGGTTGGGCTGGAGAGGGGTACATCACTGCCCGATTATGAGAGGTATCAGATGGGGGAACAGGATACGGTACTGCTGTCCAGTGAGGGCTAGGATTCGTGGCGTGGTAGGACTGAGCCTGTAAGGGAGCCCCTAATGTTACAGGAACTGTAGATGGGACTCTAGTGTCTGACTATAGGTGACAGAGGTCTCTGAGTAATGGTGCGGCCTGGCCACCACAGCTGGGTTAAAGGGTAAAGGAGCCGCATAATCAGGCCTAGACATTAAGGTAGGCAGTGCAGTAACTAGCGAAGCCGATGACCTTGTAACTGTGTTGGGCTGGGTTACAGCGGCAGTGAGTGGGACCGGGAACGAAGGGGATTCAGCTATCTGACGCAGTTAAGTGTGGCGTATAGGTAATATGGGGGAAGGAATTACTGATGACACAGGTACAAATTTAATATGGCAAGGGGTAGAATGACTAGGCATTACTTGGGCAGATGATTTAAGATCAGCTGTAGGCAGCAAACTCGTGTGTTGGGTGCTCCCAGGTGACAGAGGATAAACCTCAGCTAGGTGGACCTGGACCTGTGAAAGCAGCAAACATTAACATCTGAGATTCTGGTTAAGAAGACAGAAAATATGTAACAAACCTCAAGTCATATTGCACCTTCTGAGATCGTCGCCGGGGCTCTCTACCTGCTTAGATAGTAACTCTCTAGCCTTAGTGGCTTGTTCCTGTCTATACTGCGCTTCTCCAGCCTGAGCATCAAGTCTCTCACACTCTTTATCTACAATGGCATCCTCTTCAATCTGCTCTTGAAGTTCTTCCAAGTCCAGCATCTTTAGCCTTTCCTCCAACATGGCAACTTGAAGTTTGGAGAGTCCATGTCTGGGAGATCTGTGTTGTGCACTGCGATGAGATCTGGATGAAGTACTGAAGTACAGAAGAAATAGATGTAGACGCATGTCTTGATGGTCTAGATCAGGGGTGGGGAACATTGATCCTGGAAGGCCACTCTCCTATTTTCAGCGTCAACCCTGACAAATTTTAAAATACCTTCCTCTTGTGTTGTTTTATGAAGACCCTTGATTAGCGTGTTTCAGTGGTTGGATAGGTGGAGCTTAAACTCTGCAGGGGGACACCGGGCCTCCAGGTCAACGCTCCCCACCTGGGTCTAGATGGTCACTGTGAAGACGAATCAGCCAGGCAGGGGGCTCTCGGATGTTGTTAGGGAGGGAGCTGGCCGTCGTAATAGTTAGAGGGCAGGAAAGGTGCTCTATCTTGGGAAGGCGAGATTGGACGACTAGGGCTTCAGTGGACTGGGGAGTTTCAGGCTCCAACTTGCTGCACATCCGGCTCGTAAACGCGGACCACATACGGATTGTTGTTGTTTAAGGGATGCTCAGTGGTTTCCAGGTTGGTAGTGAGCCAAGATGGGTGGTGTGTTGGTTCCCGGTAAGAGAAAACAGGAGAGGGAATCCCAGTTGAACTTGTTTTAATCAAGGAGGTTTGATGGACCTTGTTACGTCACACAGGGAGGTCTAGAAAAACAAAAGAGATACAAAAGGACAAGCAGTGTAAATATACGGAATGGACACAAACATTAAGTTATTAGGAAATATACTTAAATAACACAACATGTTGTCGATTTATTGGAAGATAAAGTAAACAATGGAACACAGATGGATGCACTTGATCGTGGCGTATTGCTCAATATTACGAGCAGGAACAAAGCCATCATAAAAGGTTGCTTTCAACAATATCAAACAAACAGGGTGATATGTGAACTAGGAAGTGACCAATCAATTTTATTTTCGAATATTTTATTTTAGATTTTTCACATGTTAGGGAAACCAATTCCAAAAACCCACCATGCCGCTTCTAAATCAACGGAAAAAAAAGAAAAGAAAAAATTAATGACACTGTAATCAATGTAATCATGCATATCCCATACCCACCCTCATGTGTATTAACATATAACACCCCACCCCCCCATAAACTATACATCGTCATACCTTGCGATCTATAATACAAGCACATAAAGCATCTCTACATAAATGGGATCTGTAATGTCGTATCATTACTACAAAAACAAACAAAAAACATCCTTACCAAATAAATACCAAATTATGGAAATATAGGGTAGGAGATCAAGACCTGAATCGGACAAATCTAAGATTGGGTCAATACCAGGTTGAAACAAGAGCTACACTAAAACTTCCCCAAGCAGGCACAAGGGGGCAACAGGATGTCATAAATCAGGACCTAGCCCAGTCTGAAGGTCAACGCAGTAACACACTCGTTCACAGAACAGGCTTTTCCTATCATTAAAAACAAAATAGAATCACTTATTGGATCCATTCCAAGGCGATTGGCAATTGGGGGCAAGGGTATCCAAGCATAATGGTACAAGAAATGGGGGGACAGATGACCCTCACGTGATAGCTAACAAAATCTCGTGGAATTGACTTCATCCCCCACCGATGATGTCAGAGACCAACCGACTGAAATTCTACTCGACATGTTAACTTCTACAGCACACAGTAAATGTCCTTATGTTTACAGAATGGCACAGAAACTGCCCTTTCCATGCACCTAAAATGGACCACTTAAAAAGGGACTCTTTGCAATTAATCATTGTAAATAAACCCCATTAATGTATGTAACCCACATGTGACTTTAGCAGGGTCTTTACTCTTTATTGTGCATGTATTTCAAATAAACTACGGTGAATGTTCTATCAGGATCACCTTCAGGTTACCTTGCGTGTGTTTTGAATCTTCGATGTTCTTCCTTGAATCCGTATTCTAATCATTCAATTGGGCAAATGTATCATACTTCGAGGCTATAGAAATCATGTCCCCACAATGTATATTATGCAGGAAGGGGGAAAAAATCTGGGGACCACCTGGAATGATGAGATAACAAACGTTGATTTTGTTTTTACACCCCCCCTGGGAGGGAAACTTATCACAACACCCCCGACCCGCCAAAACACGATCATGCAAATTGGTCTCCTCAAATGCCACCAGTTTGGGGGTGTGTTAAAACAGCTAGTAAATTACTAGAAAAAACTATTTTCATACATAACTTTACTTTGTGTGTCTAAGCTTTTAGCTTTTCGCTTATAGTCTGTTTTTTTTAGTATATGCTGTTAGACATGCGGGATTTTAGCTTTTTCGCTTGTGTCGTGTTTTTCAGTCATAGATCTTAGTTTCGCCTTTTGAGCATTGCTCTGGAGTCCACGCCTCCTCGTCTCCAAAACCTGAGGCGAAACGCAATGATCTCGTCAACACTTTATCTATTTCTTTAGTTTATTATTTCGTGAGAGTTTCGTGTCTTCTGGAGTTAAGTTAACCTAACGGGCGCCTCAAGCACAACAGGAGTGCCGTCTAAAACTCAACTTTGCAGACACAGACTACGCGGCGCCAGCCTAACGCCCAACCCACCCATGGCTTCCCAAGGATGCTGACAACCTCCCAGCCCAATCAGAAAGCGGAAACCCCTTTTGGCAATCCCGCCAAGGAAGGCACCAGCACACGGAAAGCAAGTACCTCCATGATCATGAGCAGATCACTGTGCATTTCCTAATACTAACATCTTCAAACCTCATGGAGCAAACTCACTCGAGGGTTAACTAAATCTCCTTAAGCTCGGGGTTTTGGAATTTTCGCCTACAGTTTTTATACTCAATTCAAATGTTTGCCTACCACACATACATGGAGAATCATTTTAAAAAATGGGGTTTCATTTGTAATATACACCCAGTGGAATCTACAAAAATATGAGTGGAATTCAGTTATAATAATCATTAGATTATTTTTCAATATGAAATACTAAAACACAAAATAAAAATAAAAAAACATAGGGGCTTTTGAGTTTATGAATCTTTTTTGTGTGAGATTCTGTTAAATTCAGGTTCTGTAGCTCAACTCGCCTGGGCAATTTACCCTCGCCCCATTGATGCCCCATACACTTTGCCAAAAAGTACCAGAAAAAAATAATTTTTCAAATAACAGCTTCTAAACAGGAGTTAGAACGTTATTTGTGAAGCGAGTGAAAATGTCTATTTCTGCATTGAAATGTGTCATGGTGAGTTTCCTTTGCAAAAACAGGTTTTATAAAACACATTAACCCCACAATCCTGTTTTACTCTGTGCCATAAGCACTTTATTTTATTATTTATTGAATTATGTTTCATTTTATGTTTTTCTAAGTAGTAATATACAAAATGGCACAAGCAAATTGGACCAAACTTGTCATATTGTGATTTCTACACTCAGTTTAATTCTTTCAGGCTGCTCAAGACTGTCTACATTATAATATATAGATGGTCTATAACATCCTAAAATAGAACCCATATCCTCCAGCTTTATATCATTCAATTTATGTGCATTCTGTATTGGTATACTGATTCACAGCATTCTCGGGACTCAGATCAGTTGGATCCAGAGTCTGTCTCTCATCTGCACAGCTGTGCTTGCCTCCGTGGTCAGAGATGGGGCTTAAATCCGCTAGCCGAGGGCTACTGCACACAGCGTCAAACAAAAATATGTTAGCGTCAATCGACACCCGCACCTGTAATCATCCATCTATATTTACTGTATATTTACTGTATACTTACTGAAATGCATAATGTACTGTACATTTTCTGTCAGCAAACAGTGTATCAGTGTTCTAGTATAGCTAACACGTTTCATAACAAAGCCAAACACTCACAAACTCACGGAGAATAGCAGCTAAAGTCTCCCCAGACGCGGGTCCACTGCTCTCCAAGGCTCTCCACGGCGCGTTGACCGTTCTTCATCGTATATAACTTGTACTATGATCACATAGGACTGAAAGATCAGTCGCGTTCGCTGCAACTCTTCCGTGCGGTCAAAAGCCTCCATTCTCGCGTTTTGAACTACATTCTCCAGAGTGCACTGGCTGACCGAGCGGAAGGCGACCCCTCCTTTCTCTGCCCACTGTGCTGACGCGGCGTTGTCAGAGTTCACAGAGTCTGCAATGGCCGATCTGAGTGACGTGTAAACTGACCAATCACAGCCCAGAACTGGCCGCAGAGCTCCATAACATCAGAATAACTGAATGCGCGCTGGCATGCCATGGAGAGCCTGTGAGACGGTGGAGACGCTTGCGAGCTGGGGGTGTCCGTTACATGGGGCCGATCACAGGGAAATCTCACGATCGGAAGCACGGGCAGAAACTGTGAAACCTGGCTTGTTTGAAGAAGAGTTCTAATCTAAAAAGGTATTATAGATTTATATAATTGTGGCTCCTTGTGCTAAACTGTAAGCAGTGTCTACGAGTAGAAATGTTAAATCAATAAAAAATTTCGTTTGTTTTTGTTTTTTTCCATCGCGATGTCAATGGAAGATAATTCGATCTATGGATTGTCACCAATTAAAATATAATTCATCATGAACTCTGAAGAATGCGAGCTTCTTTGATTATGGACTTGACTTTAGTGTACAAAAATATCTTCCATGACCTTCCTTCGTCACAACCGTTCGCCATGGCTAGGCGGAAACAATCGTCGTGTGGGGACGGGAATTACCCCACGCTGCTTAAGCTCGTTTTACTGCTTATGAATATAACCAACCAATTTATATATTGATTAATGATAGCTTTGTAAAAGAAGGGACACTCCAAGTTTCCAGGAACCACATATAGGGGCTGAATAACATATAAGAAGGGACCATGCAAATGAGCATACACATTTTACGGGACTTTGGACCCGTATACGGGGTCCGCAGGCAAACAGCTAAGTGATGATTGGTGTTCCGATCTAGGCACAAGCAATATTGCTGAAACTTGGGATTTCATTTATTTTCATTATTCTAAAATAATATTTCCTCCACTTTTTTCTCTTCTGCAATTTATTCTTGTTGTGAATGCGTGGTTCTGTGGCTTGCCCTTGATTAGTTATTTGGCTTATCTTTATCTCAAAAACGACTTGTAGATTTTGCAAAGAGCCGTATCTCGGGTTTTGTGCTAACTCAAATGTCTTAAATTGGCCGATTTTCTGTACTATTCTGGCGAAACTCCAAACACGCGTTATTTTTTATCTATTTGTCCCCTGGCGCCCTTTGTAGAGAAAGAATTTATCTTTGTATATGAACGGTATCCACGACACTGATGTCATAAGGTCGTTCACACTGACTCGCCTGTGTTTTGTTTTTTTAGTGTATCCCAGTGATATTAGCGCGTGAAAACCTTCTACCCCACATGATGCCCGACGATTGTTCTGGTGTTACTATAACACACACACACACACCCTTATTTCTTCCCGCCACTGTGGTTGGATCGTCTACTCTTCTAGCACTCTTTTTACAAATGGTGTGTGATATTTGAGCTTATTAAGCTCGATTTTACCCCACCCCGTTACATCTAACCCTCATTGCGGTTCTTACTACTGCTACGTTTATCAAAATAGTAACCACCCCACTATGAATAAAAGAAGGTTCTCTTCTGAACTCAGTTATCTCGGGTTCCGATACATCCTTATTTAATTATTTTTAATATTCAAATAGAAGGGACTTCCCATTCCTATCACCTTCCGCTTGTTACTTGTAAAATACTCCTCCTGTATTTGGTTCTATACTCTTGCACACACTTTCTTAGCTATCACCACCTTTTTTGTTTGTACTTTCCATATGTAAAAAATCCATTTCATTGAAGCTCTGTAAGGCCACGTTTCTCACATTTAGGGCGCCAGAGTCTTGTTTCCCACATCAATCACCAAACTTGTCTTTTGTGCTACTTGGGCATCCTATAACCACTTTTAGTCACCAGTTTTTTTTTTTAACTAGGTGGGATTTTTGACATCCAAGGATCTTCATAAAAGCTTAGTTGGCCTTGAACAAAGGGCTTAAAGGATAGGCATGCTACTGTAATTAGAAAACTGTTGGGCATGACCGAAGTTTTCTATGTGGGGGTGTAAATTATCCCTCATCAATTTCGACTATTACTGAGTCACAGCAGGGGGGATGGCCCTCTGGAATTGTCATAACCAGCAGGAAAGTCATAACCTATGCATTGCTGTTTTGGCCTTTGATTTTTTTACTTCGCCGGTTTTGTGTGTTCGGTGTATCCTCACAACTGTGGGTATTCAGAAACGATGCCGGTATTAATTATTAAAAAGACTTAACAGGAGAAAACTAGGATACTAAAAATTAGTAACTGTAGCGTCTGGGGACCCAATCAAAAATACCCACAGATTGTGGTCCCCCGTCATTTCCTATTGGAAACAAATAATGTTTCGTCATCTAGTTATTTAAAACATTTCAATCAGTCCCCAAACATTTTATTTTACCTCCTATTTAAATGCGACATGGCCCAAGGATCCGCCACCGAACCCCCAATGACCACCAAAAACCATTGGTTGCACCCTGGACCCAGATACTGTTTTTTTTTTTTTGTGCCTTACGGCCTCATGGATTGTGAGCCAGGGAAACATAGCACTGTCTCAGTCTACCCTTTAAGCCGCAAACTCACCTCTAGTCTCCAAGGAACCGTTTAGGCTAACTGGACTTGTTATTACTTAATTTACATGTCATCGGACCTACTTTTTTTTTTTTTGCGTTCTTTCCTTTTTCTTTGTGATTTGACTTTCAGGTGAAAACATCTTAGCCTTAAGGCTGTCTGTGTGTGTATATTTTGTTGGGCCTATGGATACCTGCCACTCTGTTGGTACTGAGACTTTATTGTTTATGTTGTCTTTAGGGATCGAATTCTTCACCCCCCTATATTTATGAATAGGATATACCTCACTAGATTACACTATCTTACGCGTGTTGGGTCTCTATCCCCGTCCCTATTTCTTCGCTCAGTATGTCGGCTTCACTGGTGATGAACGTGAGAGGGTTAATTGATTATCCCGCCTCTACTCCACTACTATTGCGATACATATTACGTGTCACCAGAAGAGTGCCGTTAGTACTGTATTGTTTGTGATCCCAGTCTTGACATTTGCCTAAAAATGTACCATGGTTTTACTCTAGTAGATATCCCCTTAACACGGGGTCGCTAACCTCCAGCCCTGTATACCATTCCGTTGTTGGATATTTCTTTCATTCGTCTGTCATTTGGCTTTTCAAAGTCCACCTGAGAGGCGTGACTCTTTCGAGACCTATAAGGGCCGTCCAGCGCGCGGTGTCCCGCCCAGGTCACGGTGGGTGCGGTCTGAGCAGTGTGAGCTCCATGCTCCAGGGACATCCAAGTTTGTGCGCCAGGGCCTTCGGCCTCGACCTTTTATCATCCAAGATTCTTGGATCAAATCTGGTTCTTTTTCACACAACTTCCGCAAGGGATCCAGGGCTTCCGTTGCATCAAACCTTTCTTTCAGGACAGACCGTAGGCTTGCACAGTATCCAACTGTCTATTGATGAGACTATCACACACGCATTGTTCCACATGTACCATCCACGGGGTGTCGTGTCTACCTTTCTGTTCCTTTTGGTTTTTGTTCCTTTTGTCTTTTATTTCTTGTCATGTGTGTTTCTTCTTTACACCGGAATGAATTTGATGAGTTTTATTCAGGTGTATATCTTGCTGTATAGGCATTTAATTTGTTCTAACTTGCATTCCTTCATTTCTTTTCTCTGTATTGAGTAAGCATGTCACCTGTACTCTATAAACCATTTTTATTCTGGATCGGTGTTGTGCCCGTGGTGTGCGGTGTTGTCTGACGTGTTTCCGATCGCCTGTCTCTTTCTTGTGTATTGCGCTTATCGAGCACCGTTGTCAGTGTTTCCTTGTAGTTTTACTAAAACCTTCTGTATCCACACCATTTATTGACTGTGGTACACACCGCTCCCCGCCTATAACGTGGAGTCAGTATATTCATGCCACCTGTATGTATGTTACACACTGAGGCTTGTGTGTGTAACTGCACACCAGCGACAACGGACCGTTCATTGTTTGTTCACCGAAATCACACGTCTATTGATCTTTTGATCAGCTCACGTGCTGATTTGCATGATGAGTTTGTACTCTATTCTATCGTACAAGAGCGAGCTTTATTATTCTATCTACCTACTTTAATTCACGACCTACGCGTACGCGACAACATTATTCATTCCAAATGAGCGATCCTCGTTCTCATCCCCTATGTCTTTTCTTGTTATTGTTCACTAGTTCTAGTAGCGTAGCTATAATCACTTTCTTATCCCTCTATCGTACCCACCCCGTGCGAACACAACCCACCGTGTTCTAGCAATTAGTACTTTTGTTTTCACATGGTTATCCTTCCTTTTGGCTAGTACTACCTTATTTCTATGGACACCTTTACATACGACGCTTGAGTATTCTTTGAGTGTATGTGCTAGTATTTCGGATTTTGTTCAATTCCGTTGGTTTTTGTTCGCCCTCCCTTTTTCTTAATTTGCTAATCAGTTTTCCAACAGTGATTCACGAGATTACTCAAGATGTCGAAAACCAACATAGTTAAACGGCGGGAAGTACTAAATATACTATTATCTTACTATATAGTGTAAAATGGCATGGAACCAGTAGGCCGACTTTTTGATCAGATCATCAGTTAATTCAGGAAAAATAGTATTGCCATGCCAACCCAATCCCGTGGGCAAAGGATTGAAATGTCATTGTTTGGGATTCTGGCCCGAATTTCCTCGACGTCTCTTGCTCCCGTGGAACTCACTGGCTGCTGCCACCGAGATTGTGACGATACGGTATGATAGCTTCGAGCACGCTTACTTATTATTTCTAGTTTTTCGAGACGAGCTTCCCAATAGTTAGTCCTTCTCGTTCTTCCTCATCCATTTTTCTCCCTTTCCTTTTTGTCTTTTCCTCGTCTTCTCTTTTTTTCTCCGTTTTCCTTCTCTTCTTTTCCCTTTTTCTTCTCTTTCTTCCTCCTCCTCCTTCTTTTCCTCCTTTTCTCCCCTCTTCTTCCGTCCTTTTCTTTTTCGCTCTAGCGCAGTCTCTTCTCTCATCCCCGTCATGTCCACCATAATTGGCCAAAAATTGCCCTTCAAGGTCTATGACCTCCTCGGCCGATCTCACTTTGCAACACATCTACGTATCATATTCTTTTAAGCCATTGGCCCGTTGATTTTTGCTGGTCTCCACTCAACATTATCTCGTCGCTATAGTCGTACCCGCTACGGTTTAGGACCATTTTCGTAAACTGGCTCAACCGCGCTTTCTCCTCTTCCTCTCTTTCTTTCCTTTTTTTTCCTCTTCTCCCTTCCCCCTCTCCATACATTCCCCTCCGCCCCCCTCTCTCCGCATCCAATGACCCGATCGTCACTTTGTCTTTTGAGCTTTCTCTAACCTTTTTTGGAGGGATATTAGGAACGTGTGACACAGTCGGTTCAGACGTCGATCGTCTTTTTTATTCTGCGTTGTATCACCACTCGTTGCACATCTCTGCGGTAGGGAATTAACCATCGTTTACATTGTTGATTCATTAGGACCGTACGGCCGTGTATCTTTTTTTGCTGGGAGCACCGTTATGTGACCGATGTTTTCCGTTTTTTTGCTTGTCGCCAATTTGCTTTACTTTTGTGCTCGTTTTCTTTCCTGAGGGGGTCTTTGCCCCTGTCTTTTGGTCATCTGTACTCTAATCCTTTGTTATGATATTTTCGTGTTTTAAGAGGGGGCAGGATAACTTGTCGACGGCTTTTCTGCAGATGATCGAGTGGTCATGATGCGCCCTCATGGCATTATCTCCTTTCTTATCACTTCATACTGTTCGACTATGTTTTTTCCTTTTTACTCTCTCTATGTCCTCCAGTGAGGAGTGCCTAGTGTGGCTTTTTTTGTTGCGTGACCGGGGATAGGCGTTCCGAGCCGTCTGGCTGAGCTGCTCAGCTCCGACTTAGAGTTACGCCATCTTAAAAGGGTAGTATGAACTAGCGACCATCGTGACTGGCAGATTTACGATTTTTGGGAAGTAGGCGGGTGAGCGTTGCTCAACCGTAATGGCTAGAGGTAGCTCAGCTGGTATTTAGATCCACGTGTTGTATATTTTTAATGCGTTGCGCTTCATACCTGCATTCCTTTATAGGCTTACGCAGTGTGCTTGTATGCCTGCGTCTTACTGTCTTCTGTAACCGCGTTAAGTTTAATCCCTCAACTATCTATATTTGTACTTTTGATGTAGACATTAGGATATACAACCTCAGTCCCTGCAATCTTTAACATTTTTGGCCATGACCTCCAGAAATCAGTAGACGCCAAGACCATCCCCTGGGACTTTCCATTCAGACGACAACGGATGATACAGAGGGATCCCTGAGCATTGTGATTTATTGTGGCTATGCAGGCCTCGCTAATCTATGGAGCAAACTTTCTACTGAATAACACTGACATCGCTTCTTAGAATTGAGGAGCAATGACCTCCTACCTTGGTCGGGCTATTAGTCATTTAGAGTCTGAAACGCTCTATACCCTCAAGTCTCTTTCCAAGAAACGCTTAAGATGGTAGAGGTATGTTCGAGAATCATAATAATGCCAACCCATTAGAAACCATAGTACTTCACGTCCGCGTCAGAGGTCCGAATTTTTAAATAATAAGTTATGGAGTGAATGTGGGACTGTGAAATTCCCCTTCTGAGCCCACACCACGTATTTTTAACCTAATTCCAAATGTAATACATGAAAAAAAATTTCGATCAATTGTCCCCGATTACGGTATTTTCGATGCATGCTTGTACTCTTTCCTGCTGCTGTTTGGCCCGACCCCCGCGACCACAAGGAAGCATGGCCGCAGTTCATCCTCTGACTTTAAGGAACGTCTTGATTTAGATTTGTCTCGTGCTCGCGCCTCTAACAGCTGGAATCCTTGATAACACATTCGCCTTTGTGTTTGTTATGCTATGGTTGTCGTAGACCTCACCAACTCATAACTCGACAACCTGAACCATCCACCCCGTTGTGGAAAACAGCTCCTAATCATCAGTCGCCTAAGTAGAGCATAAGGGTGGGAGTGATCACAGAGTAACGTGTGATTCGTTTGCTTTCGGGAAAAGCCCTGGTTTTTACCATGGCAAGTAGTTATATGCTGCTGACACAAGCATGTATTATTGCGGTCGTGTATTTCGAACCCTAGTGAAGACCTGTCTCTTGCATACGACGATTCACACGTCTCAGCACCGCTTACTTGTCAGTTGTTAACTACGGCCCAAGACCAGCAGGCTCAATCAGTGTGAGTATGAAAGACTGACTGAACGTGGTCCTGACGAGAATGGCGGACGACATACACCACTGCCTCAAGTTTGTCAATAGGCATGACACTCTGTTGCCAGTTAGGTAGGTCACCGATCCTTTCTTCTTCCCTCTCCCCATGTAAGGCGTGACGTAGGTCGGGTAACTTGAGCACAAAAAGGATACGAATAATCCGTAATAACTCATGAACCCAAGGACCTAGTATCTTACACTTCCTGCACATGGGTCGAAGGCCCAGGTCCAATGCAGGTTTTCTTCATCTTGCTTATTCCTGGGAGGGAATCCTTCGGTGACAGATTTCCCTTCGGGTTGCACACGGATCGACGGATGGGTTTAGTTTAACACCATGCTGCTCAAAGGTTTCAAAACACTATTTCCGTTGCCCGCCATGGCTTCGAGTCTTTTGAGAAGCGGATTTCACTGTCATCACGGTAGGAGCCGGCTGTACAGGTCCCCCCTAGAAGACAGAGCCCACTCCCCAATCGAGACGTTGACTATGCGCGGGCCATTGCGCAGACAGAATGGATCACTGGGGTCCAATTACACAGTCAAAGGAGGGTGCCCGCCCGGTTAGTAGAGGCTATTCCATTTTTAATCTACATCGACCTTGGAAATACAAGGACTTTTCCCTTTTTCCCCTCTATGGGGGATGGGAACCTGCTATAGCTGTACTAAGCACAAGGTTGATGGGAAGCTCCACGTCCCATTGGTGCATTTCCCAAGGCATCCAGTGATTCCTCCACGCGAGGGAGAGGATATGCATCTTTGCAGGTCACTTTATTCAACTTTCTGTAGTCGCAGAAAAAGCGTATGCTGCCATCCATCTTAATCACAATCACCGCTGGAGATGCCCATGTACTACAGCTTTCTCAAAGAATACCTTGAGACACCAAATCTTGAACATGTTTTTTCACTTCCTGAAACACCTGAGGTGGAATTCTGCAATGTCTTTGCTTAATGGGAGGAGCATCTCCTGTTGGGACACTATGTATGACAGCAGTCGTATAACCGAAGTCACAATAATTTTTCGAAAACACATCCATACAGCTCAGCCGCTACCCATGTATCTGGAGTTTTTCTGACGACGTTGTTAAGCGATGCTTATTATTGCAGATTTCGTTCTCCTGTATCGCACCTTTGACCCATTTGGAGGACAGAGTGTGATCTTCATATGGCACAGAATGTTTTCAGCATATTGAGAGTGTGGTCGTGTGCTAACCTCCACTTTCACCTGACGTTGCTGCACAGCCTTAATATGCAAAGCATCCTCTTTCTCTTCAAACAAAACAAGCACTTTTGGCACAACTTCCTGTGGCTTGGACAGCACAGCGATCCTACATCGTGGTGGGAGCTTTACAGGCTTTTCACTAGAATTCAACAATCTGACTGGGACTTTACCATCAGCTGTCTTGGCAAGCACATTAGCAATCAATACACTCTTAGGCAAGGTGACATTTGACGAGGCCTCCACCAACATTTGGCAGCTCACTTTTGGTGGTATTCTGCAGCGGCCTTCATTCAATGAATGGAGGAATAGTTATTGCTTGCTTCCCAGCAACCTTCACGAAGCCAGTCTTGTCACCACAGCTCAGTGCCTCAGTCTGCATCTTAATGTTAGCCAACACTTGCTGGACCTTTGCCTCCTTGAAACCATGGCTATACTTGTCCATCTTCTTCATGTCTTCAGTGGTCATGAACAGATCCTTAACTTCACTCAACACATTCATCCAAACAATCCCAGGCAATCCTTTCAACTCTGTCCTATTGGAATCGCTCTCTTTGATCACAAACACACACTTTCCAAACAAAGTCTTCCCCATAAATTCTATGTCTGATTCCAGACATCCAATGATAGGAATATCTAGGCTATTTGTTGCTGTAAGTTGGACCCAGTTGGCGGACGACAGCCAACTTCTCAAGTGATTTAAAGGGGTCCTATGATGCTGCTAAAAAGAACATTATTTTTTGTATTTGGTGTAATGAAATGTGTTCATGCAGTTTAAAGTTAAAAAAACACATATTTTCCACATACTGTACATTACTGTTTCTCCTCTATGCCAGCCTTTGAAACGCGTTGATTATTGCAAAGCTCATCGGTCTGAAAAAGCGAGGTGTGCTGTGATTGGCCAGCTATCCAATGCATTGTGATTGGCCGAATACCTCAAGCGTGAGACGGAAATGTTACGCCCCTCACCATACTGTGATGCCCTGTCCGGCCAGAGTGACGAGACAACATTAAAACCCATTACAAACGAGGCATTTTTTTGCATCCAGTGGGGGGGGGGGGGGGGGGGGGGGGGGGGGGGGGGGGGGGACATAATTACTATTATAATGACTTATAATGTCTTTTTAGACAGTGCATTGCATCGCGCCGTGTAAACATAAAACTCTGTCTGCATTTATGATCGGAGAAATGACAAAAAACAAGTGCTACTCTACACTGCCCAAAAAAACTCACGTTTGAATCATCAGTGGCAAATCCTTTAAATGAAAACGTACTTACGCGAGTCAGAACAGCCGGCATTGTAGTCTAACGTTTACATCTCCAGGATTAGAAACAGTCCTCATAAAATGATTATTTGGGTTGAACTGTTCTGGAACATTTTTGTAAATACAACTTAACCACTGATTATTTGTTGTGTCCTCTTTTGGAAGACCAAAGAATGTAGTTTTGCTTTCACAACGAAAAACACAGTGGTCTAGCGTGAGGGGAAGCCCCGGATTAGCGTGCGCTGAGGCCGGGATAGAATGAGATGAGGCTGGGCTAGCGTGAGCCGAAGCCCCAGCTTAGCGTGCGCTGAGGACGGGCTAGCGTGAGCCGAAGCCCCGGCTTAGCGTGCGCTGAGACCGGGATAGAGTGAGTTGAGGCGGCGGGGTCGAGAACGGCGCACCCGGCGGATGCGACAAATGAGCGGCAACCACATGTGACGGACCGGCTGGGCTGGACTCCGCTTTGTCCACAGCGTGAAGTTGATGTATTCCTCAGCGACCAGCACAGATAAGCACTAGGCATGACGAAGTGGATATCGTCCTCTTTTGGAAGACCAAACAAAGTAGTTTCGCTTTCACAACGAAGCACACAGCGCCTTCACGACATGGCTGCAGCGTCAACAATACAGTGAGAATAAAAGTTACGCATTCTTTTCTTGTGCGAACATTTGGGTGGCGTTATGCAAATCTTCCCACATAGTGAGGTAGATATGTGGGGGCGTGTTAGAACGAGCCGTTTTAGGTAGGTGTGGCTGACTCTGAACTTTTATAAAGAATATCTCTTTGGATTTGAGACTTTAGTCTTTGCAACTTTACAGATCTTCTTTATGCACCAAGCGCTTGTAACACTCCAAAGAGAAAGGAAAAATAGAAATCACATCATATGACCCCTTTAAAATGTGATTCGGTGATAGTAGTCACTTCTGACCCTGTGTCCAAGAGGCAGATAGTCCTGATACCCGCAATTTTCACTTCAGTGGTTAAGCAATCTCCAAAAGCACTTTCACAAAGGGACTTGGAAACATTCTCTGTATCACAGTCTGCAGTATGACTTCTAATAACAGATGGACCTGAGCTCTCTAGCACTGAAGTGTCTCGGTCAGCTGTCTTTTCCATCTCTGCTGTGTGAGGTTGCACTCTACTAGAGTTTTCTCTGCTCTGAAGACAACGTCGGCTTGTGTGCCCTGGTTTACCACACGTATAGCAGATGTATCTTCCTTCACTATCTTTTAAAGGTGCACCTTTTGCCTTGCTTTCCTTCGCAAGAGGTTTCACTTTTTCTTTGCTGTTTACCATCTGAAACAGTTCTTCTTCTTGTCGGGCAGCTATCTGTTGAATAGCTTCATGGAGTGACTCCAGGGTGAGAGAGCCTGAAGAGCTCTCTGTTGCAGTGTTAGCATGAACGACACCGCGTGAATGAGTACTGGTTCTCAGATTGCTTGGAACTTGCACCTCCTCTTCTTCAGACCAAGTAATATCTTCCTGCGTAAGTTGGATGAATGTCAGGTCCTTCTCAGCTTTAACTCTCCTCGTCATTTCACGCCATAGCGAATCATGTTTGAGGCCTAACACAAGCTGTTCCTTCAATACGCCATCAGCATACGCCATAAACATAAGAATGGATGGTTTCTCCAGGCATTTGTTTGCGGTCATAAAACTCTTTCAGTCTGCTGCCCCCATAAGTCTGGTCCAAAGCATCAAAAATCTCATCCACTGACTTCTCCTTTCCATTAAGCATGAACTTGACTGTCATCTTAGCCTCATCTTTTACATACTGCTTAACAAACTGAATTCTGTCATCTTCAGAAATTTTCATCACCTTGAAGACGGACTTCATTGAACTTTTCCATTCTTCTATACTCAACTCACCAAACTTGGAACGACATCCGGTGAACTCTGGAAGCTTACGATCCCTAGGGATGTAAACAGTAGATGGTGCTCTCTGAGCGGCAGCCTGCTGTTCAATAACAGTTTTAGCAAGGGAAAGCGCTCTGTTCGGCTCTGGTTTGCTCTAACATGCCTGTCTGATCACCGAACTGCCTTTGCATCTCTTCAAACGGTTTCTTTAATTCTTCCAGTTCAGCTATAGCGTCGGCTCTAGGACCAGGAACTTACACTGAATTGGAATTGATCCTGTTCATGACGCCAATATGTGGCGGAGGGGAATATGCCACCGCCTTGTAGGGGAGATATAGCACTTAATCTAAGGAAGACTGAGTGAGAAACAGGATCCCCCACCCAATACTTTTAGTCTTTGTACAAGGGTCTCTTGTATGTGGTGCCTGTCGTGTTGCAATGTGGAAATGCTCAAGATGTGGCGAGGTGGGCTTCAGGATTTATTTAGTACACGGCAGCCACCTGAAGTGCGTGTGTGCAGGAAACTCAGGAAATAAATGTAACTGACTGCAAAACCCGCCCTCCCCAGATCTAACAGAACAGGTAAGACGCCCCCACTCCTTAGTATAAGTGAGTCAAAAATTTGTGTAAACAGGTTCAACTTAAACTGTATGCAGCGTGATTTAAGTTTGTTTGAACAAAAACAAACTGGACGCAAAACACAAAACAAATGCAGTTTTGCCACACTGCTACATAACTGTTAGGAGCTATCTCTATATAGGCCCACTTCTTCCACTTCACGTGCGAACACGGCAGAAAAACTATCCCATCACGTTCAATAACGGTCATCAAACAACCGGAGACTCAGATACAATGCTGTGCGACTGTAATGCAGGTGGCGGGTCTAAACACACCCCATTAGCATCATAAAATTACCCAAAGACATTCCTCAGCTCGCCGCTGCTCAGATCCACAGCCTCAGCGAGCTCAGGTGCTACTACTGCCTCAACATGGCGGCGCCCATGTTGAAAGTCAAAATAAAAGTCTCCACGTATTAGAAAATGTAGATTCCCTACACAAAGGTACAACATCTTAATCCACGAAGAAAAATTTTGTCCCAGACCAAATTCTTCTATAGTACTTAAGATATAAGTCCTTTCCACACTGTCAAATGCCTTATGGGCATCCAGGGCTAGAATGGATATTTGATCATGTTTGCCTTTATTTCTGTACACAACATACATAAGTCTGCGTATATTATGGAAAGAAAATCTCCCGGAAATAAAACCAGTTTAATCTTCGTGTATTATTGAACTAATACATTTACTTAACTTATTTGCTCAAATTTTAGTAAATATCTTAGTATCACTACCAAGAAGGGATATGGGTCTGTAAGAGGAAGGGTCTGTACTATCTTTATCTTTCTTTAAAATCAATGCAATATTTGCCGAATAAAGTGTCTCTGGTAATTTTTTGTTTTCAGTAGAATCTTTGAACATGCTTAACATCAAGGGGGCAATTTGATCAGAGAAAGCCTTGTAGCGGCTGCGTTGGATCATGTACGGTCATTTGGGTTTTATGGCTTAAGAGACCCCTTTTAGCCTTTGACATCTGAATATAAATTACAGTCCTGGCCACAGATTCTACATTAATATGGGTGCTAAATTGTCAAATGGTTCCCCCCACTATCAAGGAGATGCTAAGCAGTCTACCACTATCATCTCCCCATCTGACTTCAAACAGTTTCCAAAGAGAAGTAAATGACCCCCGGTGCCAGGCAACAGTGGGCCTGGCTGACGTGCAAAACTACACCATACACACAATACACATCACACACACATATAGACCTTTTCTTTATTTAGACAATAATTAATCAGTAACAATTGTATCTGGTATATGCATCTGTTGTTTGTATGTTTCCCTATTGTATTAGCCTAGTTACAACTCTTTATTTGTATTAGTTAGACTCTCAAGGCTTATATTCAGGTACAGTGGGGAAAAAAAAAGTATGTAGTCAGCCACCAATTGTGCAAGTTCACCCACATAAAAAGATGAGAGAGGCCTGTAATTTTCATCATAAGTATAC
>JADLZN010007414.1:0-70535 GCA_018155175.1 Sinocyclocheilus anophthalmus | reverse complement strand
TTAAATAGGAGATAACCATTCAAATACTGTAGGATTTGTAATACGTGTGCTTGAGCCAAATGTGCATGTTTGTGAACATTAAACATTCCTTTCTATGGGCAAAAAGATGTCAAAGACTGACTAACTCATAGAGATTCACACACACACACACACAGGCTTTTAAGCTGACGCATTACAATAAAGTTGCTTTATTTTTCCCAAGTATAATATTATAATATATTTTTTTCTTAACAGATTATTTCATGTTCAGAGCTAGTTTATCATTATTCCCTAGTTTTTTCTCTCTTCCCGTTACCCTTGCAAACAATCCCCTTGTTAGCAAACTGTTAAGACAGGCGCTTGGTACACAAATTGTGCTCGGCCTAGCGAATTTGTTTTGCAAGGATGACCTGTTTAATCATCTCATATTCTTTTGCGGACGTTTATTCATCTGGTTTCCACGGTTACGGAGAACATTAAGGGGCTACAGTAATAAGGCTGGAGAGTCAAACAGGTAATAAAAAAATTAACGCCATTTTGCAGCAGCCGAGGACGGTCTCTGAAATGAATCAGGGGAGAAGGGAGCGCACACGCAGGTGAAAAGGGGCCTCCAATATTTCCAAACAATTAAGGGCCGGGCAGGTTATTTCACTCTGTAGAGAAGCTCAGATGGGCATCCAATGGACACGACACTTTCAGAACAATCAGTGCTCGGTTGTTTAAAAGTCATAATATTCTCTTATTTATCGTGATACTCTGATTATTTATCAAGACAATCAAATCCAACTGCATACCGATTATTAAAATTTCTTCCCTCCATTCTAATATAAGATTACTGTTAGTTGCAAAAAATACAGTTATAGAGACATGTTGTAAAACTATAGATTAAAAAAATCAATTATGTATTTAGATTAAATATTTTTTGTAGATTTCCTTATCACAAAGACTATGTAAAATACATTTTTGGAAATAATTTTTGGCCCTTTTTTAAAGCCTTCCAAATCACTACAGAAGGTAATGTCTCTCTCTCTCGCCCTCGACTTTGACAAATGTTCCCCCTTTGCACCAACCAATGAGTTTGACTATAAGCCAAATATAGAAAATTCCAGCACAATAGGCAGGACAGGTGTTGGAACCCCTCTGAAAGGTTCTGGGCTCAGTAACTGAGACTAACAAAATCCAAATATGGTATTCAATGATAGTAGCATACAGGCAAAATAAACAAGCCATTAGCATACTCTATCTCTCCCCTACCTGCCTTATGGTTTCAGACAATCCACACATACCAGGGATCTACACCAACAGAGTTGCATAATGTAAAATAAAGAAAAAAAAAAATAAAAAAAAAAGAGGGAAAAAAAAAAAAAAAAAAACTCTGGGCACTGACTTGGAACAGGTTTGCATGCTGTCTGGGGTCGTGCAAGCGGTAACATGGCATTGTCGTGGTCGAGCAAGTGTTGGAAAATACTAAATCATGCTGGAACACTATTTAATGAAGGCTGCTTTCAACAACCCAACATGCCCTTTCATTCATTACTCAGTGTGTATGAATAGATGGACATAAAATTGCACAAATAATAGCACACAAGCCTGGTGTCAGGTGGCTTGTTTGCCACATAGCTTGCACGGGGTTTGACTCATTTCGTAAGTTGGTCGTTCCAAAAATATACAGTGGCTGCAAAAAGTCACTTTTTGACACTTACAATGTGTGAATGCCATTGCATTAAATAACAAAATATCAAAGCAAATGGAATCTGAAAACAAATTATGCTAGAACTTTTCTTAGAGCTAACTTCAATTTTCTGAGAACACTTTTTTAACAATTACTTTTAACCCAACTGGTGTCAAGGTGATTTTTTAGTATGACTTTTTAGCATCTATTTTTTTCCATATATAAAAATATAGAGTTTTATAATTTGAAAATAATATTCATTAGTGAAAAGAGTGAGTATTCTTCAATAAATCAAAACACGTTTCAGCGATATTCTTTGATAGCCTGTATGAAAGATTTAAAATGCACAAAGATTTAATTTAATTTGGTTGTCTAGACAAACGTCATTCAGACCTTTGAAGAAGCTAACTATAAATAAAATATTTTAAAAATAATTATCTAAAAAATTTTTTTCCAGTTTTATCAACATAACCAACTGGTGTACAAGGTGGACTTGAGTATGTTAGAAATATTTTTTGCCAATAGATAAACCATATAGAGTTTATTAATTTAAACTATTTCATGTCATTGAAAAGAGTGATTATTCGATCAATAAAATAAAAGCCACTGTTTTAGCTCTTTGTATGTATGTAGGTATGTATATTTAAAATGCACAAGATTTTATTTATATTTTGTTGTCTGATGGCAAGTCATTCAGACATTAAGGTAACGCATTACATATAACTAAAAGATTTTAAAATAATATATTAACAGTATGATCAAAATATATTTTGATCAAAATAGAAAACTAACAGAAAACTAAACAGGTATAATTAAATAATATAAAAAAAAATGAGTCAAAACAATTTTTCATTGCTATATGATCGTTAGAATCAAGTAAAGCAATTTAAGGGGACGCCAAATTCCAACCTGTCATCAGACAGTTCAAATGAGCCAAAGGGCAGGGCGGTCGGTTTTCTCTTACAGATAAGTGTGAACAGCACAAAGGCCAAAGAGACATCTTAGCCTCCCCCTTTTGGTCTTAACAAAAGTCTGGGGCCAGGACAGAACAGCCTCAAGTCCCAAACCTCCTCTTGTAAAGGCAGAAATCCCCAAAAGTGGAAACACAGAAGAGTCTAAAAAAGCTCTAAGCTCTAACCATGAGACCGCCAACTGCTCTGTTAACAGCCTCTTAACAGGTGTGGGTCCAAGAATCATGTAATCCTATCAACTTACAGAGTTAAAAAAAAAAAAAAAAAATTCGTCCAAACAGCAAAACCTCCCGAGCCCCCCTTTTGCTCTCTTTGTTCTCTTTCCTCTGGGTCGGTAGTAGTAGGTATGAGAGAACGCAACGCGGGCTTCAGATTTATCCGTTTTACAGACTGTATTATTTGCGTGCTGCTGCTATGACCCAGTGAATAGAATGTACAGCAAAGTACCACAACCCAGAGGTACGGCAGGGGAGGTTTCAAAGCCGCACCCTGTTTTGCAGAATTACCAGCGAGGAACAGGATATCAGCTGCGTGGCTCTCTAATTGCAACAATCTCGAGGAAAACACAAAAGGCAACAGGGAAGATGTTAATTTCCCTTGCTTATCATTGGGAGAATAAAAAAAAATTGAGGACTGTTTTGCAGGGGGGAAAAAATCAGCAAATAAGTGAATATTTTCATGACTGAGTAGAGGAGAAGGAACTTGCTAATTCCACATTTTAAACTTCAAGAGATTACTGCAACATGCACACGGTGTCGAGATTTCACACAAGACCACCGGAAAAGCAATGCTCTAGTCTTATCGCCCACCCCACCCCATGTGACCTGTGTGTTTAGGTCCAAGATAAGGAGCTAAAGACACCCATCCATCAGCTCGGGCAAATCGGTCCCTTAACTGCAATCCAGCTGCCGTTCTCCACTCCTGCCAGACTAAAGGAACTCGTCAGAGTGGCTGAAGCCTGTAGCTGCACTCAGCCGTCAAGAGCGGGTCACGGTAGCCTCTCTAACAACCCTGCCTGAAACCTGCCTACAGGGTTGTTCACACCTTAAAGACCCCTGCCACATTTAAAAGGATTAGTCGCCACATTTTGTACCGGCTTAATCTTCCTTTCAGACAGCATAATAAGGGAGCGCCGATAAGCGGAGCATGCAAATTTCATTCGAGGCCATTGGAGCTCAAGCTTTCAGACAAACAGACTAAAGTCTTCCACACTGTGCTAATTGCTTCTTCATATTCTTCTTTTCCCCTCTTATATGCCGTATCAGCTGCCGCAGATTATTTGTCTCCCCTACTTTGCATGAAATTAGAATTTCATGTGGAAGATCATAAACGTGAAATGAAGCCATTCTGCTAGGCCCTGCGTGAAGAGGAAGACCTTTCCACAACTTTTCTAACCATATGTGCCAAAACAGGAAAACTCGATGTTGTGTCTGCACCAAAGGGGGGAAAACGTATCATAAAATTCTCAATCGTGTGGCACATTCGTTGCAAAAGGTGAGGTAGATAGCGCGAGATAGCAGCACAATGCAAAGGTTTATTTTATTTATTTTTTTAAATGCAAAACTTAAACCACAAGCCCTGTGAAGCACCGGTACCTGGATAGTACTACACTTTTTTCTCTCTTTGTATAGTTGACTTTTGTTTTACTGAAAATGATACCACAACTCACCTGAACTCTATGTTCATAACTGGATTTGCTTACAGCCAGGGAAATTACATTCTTGGAAATTATAACATTACTCAAATAATATTCCAGCTTATTCACAAAGACATAATACTGTGATGTATTTGTTTACATTAATATGGGAAACCTTATCTAGTATTATCCTATTTAAATAAAACATTTTGTTTAATACATTTAATATATAATAATTTACATTTATTATACAGCAAAATTATACAATTACAAAAACTGCATATTTTAAGCATGTAAATCTATGGATATTTGTGATCGATTTATCATTCCACAAGGTTTTCTAGCACAGTATCAATTAGACCATATATATAAGTGACAGAAAGGTTTTGAAGTTTTAATTAGGGTCTGGTGTCTGCATGAATGCACAGGAGGAGAGGAGAGGAGAAAAGAGCCCTCATAAGCATCCCGTTCACATGCCTAGAGATTGATCCGTTCCTGTATTAGCCTCCGTTATCGTTTGCCCAACTGTGAGCTCGGGGACTGTTGGGGTATTAGGATGACAAAGTTCATTTTGATGGTGGGGGACCAGTGACTGATCAGGAAACTCAAGCTAGACTCAGTCGCCCTCTCTCTGTCATTGCTTTGCTTTTTTTATTTATAAGACAGACATATATAAAATGAAACAAGTAAATGCATCTAGTATAGCAGTTAAATGTACAGTAGATTGCACTGCTTATTATAAAGCACAAACTTACCCGATTATATTAATAACTTGATAATAAACTGTTAAAAATCTGCATGTTTGGTGTAAAACAAAAATTATGTATGGCTATTGAATTCAACATTAAAATAAGCTACATAAACGATTTAGTAAAGTAATTTTGTGGCATATTTTAATATGTAAAAAAAAAACTACAAAAATTAACAAAAAATCATTTTTTTTTATTCAGGTTGATTTTTGTTTTCAATGACTCAAAATGTACACATGCATTTCGTGCCTTCTCAGAGGGAGCTCACCTATTCTGTCATCTGTGGTGTCATCAATTATATATGATAATTTAAAGAATATTGCCTGAGTGATATGGCACACTGATTCACCCATGCACTCAAAGAGCGGCCTCTGGCCTCTCAAGCCGGTTCGGGGTGTGCGAGGGTCCGCAGGAAAAACTAAGCATAAAGGGGTTGTAAAATGTGTGCCTAGCTCCTCTCCCCCCTTTCTGTCCCACTTCCACAATTATTCAAAACTCTGTTAATCTGCGGAAACAAATTCCATTAGCATAGCCCCAGCCCCTCATAAAAATTCCAGCTATTAATTAAAAAATGTAAAATTATGTTATCAAAAAGAGCTGCCGCATTAGGACAGCACAAGCCTTTGTAATTGCTTCAGACTCAAATGAGTCGGTTGTTGCTAAATGGTGAAAAGGGTATTGAGGGCTGCAGCAGACCTTGTGGTTTTGATCCTCCTATGTGATCTATTTTGCCGACGGAATGATAAAGGTGCTCAAGAGTGGCCAGAGGCTAAAAACTGCTTCGCTGCATGAAGGAAAAAACCTGCTGGAGTAATTTTAAAAATAACATCCCAGTCATCTTGAACAGGAGGGCATGCAGCAAAAGGAACAACGATTCGAAAAAATCTAGGCGTGGGCCTCATTTAGAATAAAAATCAGAAAGCAACTGTGATCCTGTTAAAACAAACAAACACAAAAAACAAAACGATTCAGAGAAAATGGACGGTAATAATCGGAAGCACTTCTTAGGTTCACGGAGCTTGCTCGTTAAAAGAAGCCACATAAAAATTTTAATTTTCAATTAGGGGGTAATTGTCTCTGCCGATGGTAGCTTTTAGAAAAACGTGTCATTAGTGTCAAGAACAACAAATCTTCTTGCCTGAGGGCAAAAAAGGACGAAGGCTATCTACCAATAACTTGCAAATTATGATTTTGATATCTCAGTTGCGGAACAATATCCTTTTGCACTGGAACATCACTAATGTGTGCTTTGTATTTATGTCCAGCTAAAAAAACGAATGGTTTGTGTGTGTGGGTTTGTGTGGTGGGTGTGTGGTGTGTGTGTGTGTGTGTGTGTAGAACAAACCAATCCTATTTCAAAACTTTAAAAAGTGACATTTTGGAACAAGTAAAATGTAGCTATTTTTTTCATTTCATATAAAATGTCTATTTTTAAATATTAAATAAACATATAGCAGTTACACACCACAATATATAATCAAATAAGTGTCAAAGTGATGTCTAAAACTCTACCAAAACAGCATCGAGTAAAACACATCGAAAGCCAAGCAAACAAGTGTGTGAATAAATACTACAATTCTGGCCTAAATTAAAACTATTAATAAAACAAATAAGTTGAATTTTCCAGGAACTCTATTTAAGACTAAACTGAAATAGAAATCCAACAAACTCAAACCACACAATCTAAACGTACTATGCTAAAACAGCAATATTTATTTCAGGAACATTTGGCAATTTCTGATTTTATAATAGTATCTAAAGCTCCAAAAGCCAGATTATTTGGTAATGAAATTAGGAAATAGGATGGGACAGTATGACTGATATCAATTTCATAATATCCTTAAACGGAGGAACAAGGAAAACGGAGAGGGATTCAAATCTGTTGTGTTGCCCTACATGTGTCACAACAATTGGACTACAGCATGTTGTTACTCAGTCCCTGGCAACAACCCTAGGCCACACCAGTACAATTACTAATATTTTACATGCCTATGTATGGTTATGCCACATCGGGCCCTTCCGTTAAAGTTCGATCATATCACAAAAATATAACAAAAAAAAAAACTCCGCACCTCAGGACAACATGGAGGCTTATAAAACACAGATAATATGAGATTCAAACTCGCCGAACGCAGTTAGGTAAGAGAAAGACAATAAATCAAACTACTGCCAGGTTTAAAATGGTAAAGTGTTACTTCAATTCTGTCCCTCAGCGCGGTGAGTAAAGTAAGAAAAGAAGAAAACCAGGGGGACTCAGCGTACAGAGTGATCGCCATTACACCTGCATTTCTCAACAGCTTGTACACGTTATAAACTAAGAAGGTTACGTAACTCCCAGCGGACGATTACGTGACCACTTAATTAAAAAGGCAACTTACCTTTTCAATAATATATTTTATATTAAAACACTCAACTATGGCCATCCATGGACCACACACGAAAGGTTTAGAGAGAGGGTTCAATGACCATATCAGGGTAGTCAAGTTAAATCCTGTAAGATGTAAACTTTCAAATATTAGAACTCTGTTTAAAAATCATCAGATGTCAGTGGGTCTGTGAGAAAAGGCGAAAACTAAAAAAGAAAGTTGGGGACAAAATAAGCGTCTTTTTGCTCTCAATCATGTACAAAACTTCCTTGACATGTAATCTGTCCATAGTTTGTGAGAGATAATGACGGCTGCAACGAGTGAGGTTGATGGCAGCTGGCTGACCCTCCCTCCTGTGGTTGACGGGGGGGGTGAGAGAAGTACAGAGCCGGGCCCATTATCGAGGCCTCCTGTCTCTCTCTCTCTATCTATCTCTCTATTCGGGTCTAGGTTCTGCTCTGTACGCGCACACACACAAGCAGTTGGCGAGTGTCGGTGAAATAGGAGATAGGACAATTACAGCAGTGAGGAACCGGACACTTTTTCATCCCGTCGTGGGCTGGCCTTCCCATCTTTGGGCTCTTCTAGCCTTTCAAGTCTCTCGGGGAGGAGCCTTTTACGATTCCATGAAAATGAGGAGGGAGGGAAAACTCAAAGGCTCAGAGAAAATATCAAGCACATTAGATACATCAGTCGGACATTTTTGCATGCGATTCTGATGATAACAGCATGCCTGTTTTAAAATGAACAAAGTGTTCTGGTTTTTGTTTATCTCGTGTTGTGGGAAAGACCCTCTCTGGCCTACTGTGCATTTGACTATCGCAGTTCATTTTATGAGTGTTATTTACTGAAAACAGGAAGTTTGCGGAATAGTGCAAAAAAAAAAAAAAAAAAAGATACTAGCAAATTCTCGTTAAAATAGAGGGTTTAATAAAAGAAAAAAGGATAGTATCAGCATTTTAGCATATTTTAAAGTGTCCTTCATTAAAAAAAAAAACTTAAGTAATTTAAGAGTATCACATGGTGAAGTAACCTTATCCTCGGAACAGTTGGTTGTATATTACGAGGAAGGGGAAAAAAACCATACATGTCCCATATCCCGTTCCCTTCTTCTCCCTCCCTTTTTCCCTCCTTCTCTTCTTCATTCATCTTTGCCTGCTCTCTGTGTGCTTGTCCCTCTGATAAGGTATCAGTTTTCATTGCAATTTCAGGTGAAATGATAAACGGCAGCCGTTACCAGGTGACAATGAATACTTTATAAGACAAAGCCCTTATTTGCCTGGCAGTTTCTTCCGCTGTGGCATGCAAAAGCGCACCCGGACAGCATATTTTCAGCATATTTCTATCTAAACACAGTCGACTTTGGAAATATGTTCATTTCCAACTTGAATCACAAATAATATGAGTAAACAACAGGCAGGAAGTGCCAAGTTTTGGCCAAAACAAAATGAGCTTAATTTCTTGAAAGCACTGAGAAATAAGCCCAATAAAAAGGGGAAATGCATATTCTGGGTACTGTCTCATAACTGTGAGAAATGAGTCAATCTCAAGTTCCTGTTTGCAAACTGTTACATCTCATTTGTGAGCATAAAACAGGTTTTGGTTGATTTAGTGATTATGCGGATGACTCATAAAGCAACAATGGCAAAATGTTCCCACCTTAAACTCAATAATCCAGAAGGGAAGAGCCAGCGCAGTCAGTCATCAGACCCTAAACATGCAAAATATCAGCAGACGCACCACACCTATCGATCTCTGCCAACATCATAAAAGTTTTGCAACAAAACAACATAATGCCACCTTTATGCACGGGACATTTTTGAATTAGTACAGCAACACGTGTCGAGCACATTCAAAGCGCTGACTGACACCGTAACAAGACGCGCAACGAGCGTGCACCGATCCAGCGGAACGCTTTGTACGGTAGGGAACGGCCAGTGTTCGCAGATCATTTTTCTTTTAGCTGCCATTTCTGTTTCTCGGAGAGGAGCTGAATGGTGTTTGATGTGGCCCATTATGATGGTATGCTCAGGGCATGGGGGCGAGCGGGGAGGGGGGACTGTGACATGGCAGGGCTACATCCGTCAAAGGGATGCAGGGGCCAGACGTTTAGCTGCCCCTGACCGTGCACTCCAGGAGGGGCTGGTCTGATGGTCGCCCGCTCCAAGCGCCTAGCGCCGCCGGACAAAAGCCAGCGCCCAGTGGAAAAGGGAATTGGGGCTTTCTTTTGTGCCTAGGCCTGGGGTCCCTTGGGAGTAGGCAAAATGACTTGGCTTGGAGTTAGGATTGTTTTGAACCCTCCGCTTTTCAGGGCCAGTGGGACGGACGGATGATGTGACGAGAAAAAGAAAAAACGAAATAAAAAAGGACAGAAAAGGGAGCATCATCACCATCATCACCATCATCATCATCTCCTTGGCCTGAAAAAGAAGCTTTCCCACAGAGGTTTAAAATTGATTTTTTTTCCCGCTCAAATCTCAATTGTGAAATTGACAGGAAATTGAATATGACAAATCTGGAGTCTAGTGCAGTGGCTTGAAAAGAAGGCCTGAGAAAGCATATGCCCTTGTATTGTTCTAGCGAAGCCTGTGATGTTGGATATTATTCCCCCTCACGTCTATTTGGATAGCATTATATATTTATTTTTCCCGGGGCAAACGTATTGCATACCAAAATGTGAGCGTATCTCCAAAAGGAGAGGTCAGAAGTTACTTATCATAAACTAATTGGCCGACTTGTGGCGGTGATCTTTATAATGAAAATATCTTTATTAAATTAGTCTATCATCATTATGCAAACAAATGAAAATGTGCCTGGGGGGAAAAAAAGAGGTTAAAAATGTTCCTGGAGCAAAGAAAGGTGCACGTGTATCTAGTGGTAGGCTGACATGTCCAGTTCACTTAAAAAACATTACTTAAAAGTCTAAACATTTGTCTTGACGCAGCTTTCATCCCCTGCCTCCCATCATTACATTTCAGTATCTCTCCCGGATGCAGACAGTCATAATGTAATCTTCCTAATTTCGGTCTCTCGCAATCTGGTTTTAAAAGGGAATGAGAGAAAGGGCCACATTTCTGAAGGCCCTGACCATAATCATTTTAGACAGATAGCTTCTCCCATCGCAGATGAGCAAATATTTGTAAACTAGCTATCTAATGGAAAATTATAGTGAAATTAGAGCAAAATTCACGACAGAGAAATCTGATTACCTCTAATTTTATTATGCCATCTTAGCCCACACAGCATATTTTTGTAGAGTTTTTTCCATAAATACCTATGCCAGGGGTCCCGGTAATCAAATAAAATTGAAATTCATCTCCCCATTAAATTCAATTAGATGCAATTTCAAAAGCCTATCAAAGATTTTAATTACTAAATTATAAAAGTCTCTAAAGCCAAATTGGGGAAGAAAAAAGTACATCCCTGCATTGGAGGGGGCAGGAACGTAAATATAAATAAATAAACGTGACTTCAAATAAAACAAGCAGAGGAAATTGTCGATCCAAAAAAGATACCCAACGGAAAACAAAATTAACTGAGCAGAGGTTTTATTCAGCGGCTCTGGGTGGAAGAGTGACGTGCGGCCAGGACGAAAGACTCCTGGACCAGAGGAAATGAACTTAGCTGAGGTACGCTCTGCTTCTAAACGTCTGCCCTCCGAGTTATTACGCCATAATTGACTAATTGACACCTTAATTTCATTTATGGGCTCCTGCATTGAGGAGTCAACCTCTGGGTATGGAGGTGGTCCAGGAAGAGAGCAGCGAGCCAGTATCCTGTGTGCAGGTGGATCCGAGCCCTCTTCTCCCCCCTAGATGCCACGATCACGAGTACAATAATTAAATGGCAAAGGGAAACATATTGACTGAGCAAATGCTTGCGGAATACACTAAAATCCTCCGTACCTGCTAACGATGACAGCTGCAGGGGTTCAATCGTGCGTGCACAACCAATATCCTTGCAACTTGCCTCATTGGGCATCAATTTGTTTCCCTGCGATAATTCTTTTTGCTAGAATATGTGATAAAGGCTGTTTTTTCTAGGTGATGTGAAATGTGCCGTTTAAATTATGTTTACCCACCAAAAGCTCGGTATTATACAACAAATCATAAAAACAGGAAATTTTGCGGCGGGGAACTTAGGAAGTGATTGAACTGGGTTTCAGCACGCGTGCCGTTAAGGCGCTGGGGACTGCTATTTTAAAGTGGACACAGAACGCGATCGTACCTTTCCCAAAATGTCACAATGGGACCGGTAGAGGGGTCTGGGTCACCTACTAGCCTGTGTTCCCAGCCACCCCTACTCCACACCCAATGGCGAAATAAAAACAACAGCCAGCAGCCTGGGAGGGACTTCAAAGGCTCAGTCTGAAAGGACACGCTGCTTCTATTCACTTAACGCCTTTAAATTGCCTCTGTGTTTGTTAAAAAGCATATCCTAAAAGACAACCTTCAGGCACTGGTTGGGCGAGATGCATTAGAAATATGATTAATTTGCTAGAGACAAATCTCGCCGTGTGACAGAGAGAGAAGAGAGGGAGGGTGTGGGGGAGGGCGGCTTTGGAAGACTATGCCAATGCCGAGCAGGGATCCAGATAAGCAAGAGGTCGGTAAATAATTACTACACTGTAAATTTTTAATCTGCTTTTTTTTCCAAACTCAAGCTAGCTGGTATTAAGCTAACTTTTTTGGGGTATCTGTGGAGTATGTAGAGTTAATGTTTGAGAGACAAATTGATATTTGTCAAACTGGTTGAAAAACAACCCTGGGGAGTTCCATAATCTCCCACGCGCGTTAACAGCAAAATGCAGATGTGGGAGCTCCGACTACAACCCAGACCAGGCCTGAGGCTAGCCCGGAGCGGCACACTGCAACCTGTGGTACACATCCCGGAGCACACCTCAGTAGTTAGCAAAGCAGCTAGTTGTTTATTCTCTGTTTGCAGTTTTCTCGGGTTTATTTTCTTCTAGTCTTCCCGTTGTTGGCCTGGCTCACTTCCTCTGCAATATAAAAATGCAACCTGAGTTACTTTGACCAAACTCTTTCTTTTTCTAATATGGAGGACAGGAAAAAAATATTTAATTTTAAAACTGTAGATAAAATCTTTAGGACGCAACTACAACCCACGGGGTAATTTTTTGTTTACCCTTTACCAAATGAAATCATTCCTTTATCTGCTACTTTTCTGAAAAATTTAGAGATTAAGGAAAGTTGTTTAGAGGTGGACCAACATTTTGTTAATTTTGATACAACCATGCACAAATTATTGTTCCAATAAGGGACCAGGAATATAGTAGAACATAATCTGATCCAAACTGTTCACAATGCTTGTAAACGGGCAACGCTTAAGGGAGAAGGATAGATAGATAGATAGATAGATAGGATAGATAGATACATAGAAGATGAGATTGAGGATAGGCGTGCTAAATATATCTATGTATTTTACATTTTATTTGTCTATTTATCTATTTATCTATCTATCTATCTATATATCTACAGTATCTATCATCTCTCTATCTATCTATCACCAGAGGTTAAAGGCAGTCCAAAACAAAAAGGCGTTCATGTTACTTCTATGAAGTATTAGAAAGAACAATCTACAAATAGAAGTGTTCAGGAGGAAATGAGCCTTTAAAGCTCTATTTAAGGAACAGTGCCAACATGGCAGTTAACATAAAGAAAAGGCTTTTTAAGACGTTAAACACTACCCTTCCTCAGATGAGAGGCCCCTTATGAGCAACTGTGTGACTGAGACAGAAAGAGAAGAACAAAGCTGATCATCATCAGCTGGACAGACAGATCTGAGATCAGCAAAGGTGTAAGGCAGTCACGCCACCAAGCGGAATAGACTACAGTGATACATTTGACCACTTCTCTAATGTTCTTTTGTTTTTTTTTTGTCAAAAACAAGCAATCCAAGCCTTTCATTCTGACCACAAACATGCGTTAACAATCTCTAACCTCCAATATTTGAAAGAAGCTGTATGAACAGGCACAAACGTTCTGCTGAACTTATTCATCTTCTTTCGTACACTTTGTCAGCATGTTAGTATTTTATTCAACAGTTTTATTTCATTTATGGCACAGGTTAGCTTGTAATAAAATTACTTATTTGCTGCTTTAAAGAAACACAACAAGTTGGATAAAATAAAAATAAAAGCATGGTAGAGATGATTTATGTAACACAAATGCTTGTTGAAACTAACAAGCATAGCTGACATCTATTGATCAGTCCTACTGTGAGCTGAAAAAAAGTTTATATTATAGGCAGTGAAATTCAGCATTTTTTTAACCTTCAGAGATGCTTTGCATTCATCTGTAAAATAAATAAATATATAAATCCCGATAAGAGGCGGGGGGGAAAAATCACTAAAGCTCTTTTGGTGTAATTGGCTAAACAGCAAGGGCAGCAGAAAATTTACAGGCAGGCGACAGTGTGAAGGGGACTCGGTCACTGCACGAACGCAAGCCCTCAGTACTGGCTGCTCCACTCTAGCCTGGATTTTAGCCACTGGCTTGGCCAATGCCGGCCCACCCACACTAAACGGAACACACTAGAGACTACCGACATGCAGTACTGAATAGTTTTAAAGGAACAGTTCACTCAAAATAAATCAATAAAAATATAAAGAAAATAATTGCTGTTCCTTTAGATTTCTATTAACAGAGAATCCTACAAAATAATTAATCTGCTTTCAACAAAAAATTATTAAGCAGCATCAGCGTTTTCAATTGATAATAATTCAATGCTTTCAATCAGAATATTAAAATGATTTCAGAAGGATCAGCTATTTAAATTGTTATAATATTTCACAAAATTATGGTTTTTACTGTATTTTTGATTAAATAAATGCAGACTTGTTGAGCATAAGAGGGACATCTTAACAAGAAAAAACCTACCATATTGTAAAAAGACGTTTGTAACACTGGGGGGAAAAGTCTTTACTTTGTTATCCTGGCCATGTTCTGAGCAAAGTAGGAAAACCAAAAAAAAATGCCTGAAAGAATATCTCTTTTGATTTAAATCCTTAAAATGAATCAATTGATTCAGTTTGGTCTGAATGATTCATTCACGTTATACCAATTCATCGACTCAATGTGGTTAGCAGGTAATTGAAAAGGAAGATTATCAATGAAAATTATCGCCTTTGAATTTAGTGTATTAGTCATATGGACTACATTTATGATACTTTCATGACAACATTTTTTTTCCAAACCTGAACGCTCCCAGTTCATTGTAACTGCATGGAAAAAAGCAATCAGTACTTTATTAAAAACATCTCCTTTTGTACTGCAGAGAACAAAAAACTTAAACTGGTTTGGAACAACATGAGGGTGAGTAAATAATGACAGAACTGTCATTTTGGTGTGAACTATCCCTTTAACATGACAGTGACATGAAGGCAAAAATCCTTAACAGAAACCAAGCAAATCCAATCAAACTGTAATGAAAGGCAACAGTGGAAGTAAAGCTGTCATGGGCGGCCCAAAATTGGCCTAACTTGTGACAGTTGAGAGGATAACCATCTTGAGAGGATAGAGAGGATAACACTTAAAACTTCACAGCTTTATCTCACCCGCTGATTTTCCATAAAATGCCGGGCCAGGGAACCAGGCCATGTGACCGCCATGTAGGTCAGGCAAACGGGGGTAGAGCGGTGGGGCTTGCGGAGGGAGGGAGTTTTCGATAGAACTGTCGAAAATAGCATGCAGTAAACAGATTAGATCAATAAGGATTGCTGCTATATCTGTCTTTGAATACTACCCAGAGAGAGGATAACAGAGAAAACGAGCGATGCAGGGAGAGGAGAGGAGAAAATAAAAAAAGCCAGGAAGAGAGATGAACAGACCGTTTTGTTTAAACAAAGTTATAAGGTCATAAAATGTTTGGGTGGAGCTAATCAAACAACCGCCTGCATGTGGAATACGCCTGAATTTACCAAGTGTGAGAAATGTGTGTATACGTATACTCGCCTAACATGCTGTTAGTCTTGACCCGAGAGAACCTGAGACACAAGTGAAGAGTTTAAGCCTGCAATAGCTGACAGCTGGTTTGGGCAAAGCCAGAAAATATGACACTGTGTGTCAGTTGCTCAAATAAATGTTGGAAATGGCAGCTCTCAGCTCAAACTGCAAATCTGAGGATGGGTAAGGAACATGCAACACTAGTAGGTTTGACAGCACCGTTAAAATATATGAAAACCAATGCGGTGCCGACCGTTTTGCGCAATTTATCAGACGATAATTGATATTAATGTAGAAGGGGCCTGTCAGCCGGCACAGGCTGGAGTAATGAATTGGTTCCTGTAATGTACTCACTCCCAGACCCTTCAAAACTTCTCGATGTTTCTTTTTTTTTTGTCCCCTGGTTTGCTCCTCTTTAAAAACCAACACAAATGTGAGGAATTGTGTGTGATCTGACAGACCAACCCACAGGGAACACAATGAATAGTATGAGCAGTATGTTTCTGTTTGCTTACTTACAGAAAAGGAAGCAGATCTATTGAAAGAGCGATTGACACCCAGACTAGATTTTTCACTGTCAGAGTATAAAAATAACACTCATCGACTGGTTTACCTTGCTTGGTGAAATGGCAATATATTGAACATTTGTGTGAAACCACTGTATGACGTTCATTAAACGGACATCAGCGACGGTAGACCCAGGAGTGAGATGAGTCACAGCGGGATGTTTTTGTCTTATTAATTGACCTTGACCAATCGTTCACCCAAAACCTCCATTTTGTTTTGGAGTTTATGTTGCATGTAACTAACGAGAAATGGCCCCTGCGACCTAAGCGCCGCCTAAAATTGAGATATTGGCACCGCTGTTCATCATTCTGAGCATTTTTTCTATAAATATGAGCATTTGGTGTGTTTGAATGTCAAACCCGAAGCCATCAAATCAAGACACTGTATCCCTGTTTACAATAATTATTGATCATAAGTCTGCTCTGGCTGCTCATAAGGGTCCCTTTCAATTGATTTTTTTCCTCTCCTGCCGGAAAAAAACATAATAGAGTTGGTATGAATTAAAGGCTGTTTTGCTTCAATTCATCTAAGCAACCAGACAATAATTTCATGTTACCAGGGAAACATGATAACACAGACTCCTTGTTGCTAAACAATCAATTAATTTTATGCTTTGTACCGCTGTTTACTCTCCCATTAAAACCTGAAAAGTCAGTTTAGCTTTTTGCAGCGCTCCAGTTTTCGGGTTTTGTTGAATAAATCCTGAAATACAAAAGAGAGTGAGAGAGAAGCCAGGTGGCTGTGAGTACAGCAGCTCCACACACAGACGTGGCCTTTTGTTGGGATGCTGAAATTCAACAAACCATGCCCCATCACGAATAGAAGCTGTGTTTTTGTTCAAAGGATGTTTTTATGTCACCATTCTTCTAATGAGGGGGCATGACAAAGCATTGACTTTTATCCATTTTAATCAAAAGCATTAGCCCGGCTTATAGTGAACAGATACCATTCCTCATCACATCTGTCCGTTTTACAAGTGTGGCATGTTTTGGTCAGAGATCTTTATAGTCTTTATACAGAAGCTTTATTATATTGTAAATATAAAACTTTTCTGGAAACAGATATTATACCTTGCGTTTGATTTAAAAAATTAAATTCTATTATCACTTTACCGTCACGCGCGCATCCGTGTTGGTACAAACCTGTATGATGATTTTTAAACACAAAAGAGACGTTTCAGCTAAGAAGTTCCATTTCTTGCTTGCCTTCATCATGATTTCTAAATAATCTCCCATATATTACTATTCATCATTCATATTCAACGGATGACCAGCAGTTGTCAAGTCCAAATGACATAATAGTCTCCGATAAAAATGCTCTTGAAGCTTTTTGTGTTCGACATTCAAACATTTAAGACATCTCTTAATTTTAATATTTAATAATTCACTTATATATTCAAATATGTCACGTCATGGCACATAAGGTTTAAAGTCAATGATGCTAAACATCATTGGTTCTAATGTGTTTCATAACTGATCACAATATGCCAAAACTGAATATGTTTATATTCAAATTACACAAATGAGAATTGAGAGTTTTGGCAGAGGGGGAAGAAAAAAATACATTTCAGTCGGTTTCTTATATAAAGCTACAGTATGACATAAGAGAACTTGGAAAATAACACATGAGTCATTTGGACCTTTTATGGTACATTTATGGAGCTTTTCTTGTCATTTTTGGAGCTTGACGGAAATTGGTCATCATCTACTTTCATTGTATGAAAAAGAGTGTTGTGAACAGTATAAAAAAGTACAGGTTTGAAATGACATAAGGACTAGTAAATTATGACAAATCTTTTATTTCTGACAAAAAAAACCCTTTCAAATATCCCTAGGGGTGTGACGTTACTGTGACAATATATGTGTGAGAGCCTTGTTGAGACAATCTACAAGAAAATTAACTCCAACATCCCTCTGAATGCTGACAGGCATGTCAGTACATACAATGTAAAGAGGGTAAAGGGATTAAACGATGTGGCCCAGCAATCGCAAAGTAAACCGAGGGCTAATCTTGCCTTTAAAGCCATGTATCTCCTGACCCATAAGACTTCAAACTAGCAGTAAGGGACACAACAGGGGTCTTTTCAGGTGAGTGGGAGACTGGGCAGTACACCCACACCAACACAAACTCTAATTATCATATCAATTAACATTCACTGTCTCTTTTTCAACACAGAAAGCTCCTCATCATAATAACGCACCAATGATTACATGCCAAATCTGCATACATGTGTGTATACTAGGGACGATGAACGCCGGACTGACGGACAACGGACAGAGAGAGAGAGAGAGAGAGAGAGAGAGAGAGAGAGAGAGAGAGAGAGATATAGAGAGCGAAGAAGAGATAGATAGATAGATAGATAGATAGATGATGATAGATCGATAGATAGATCGAAAGATGGCTAGTGTAAAGTCTATTGTATAGTATTTAGATAGGTAAATAACCTTAAAGGGGTCATATGGTGCGATTTAAATTTTTTCTTTCTCTTTTGGAGTGTTACAAGCTGATTGTGCATTGATAAGATTCCTGAAGTTGCAAAGACTAAATTCTCAAACCCAAAGAGATATTCTTAATAAAAGTTAAGACTCTGCCACGCCCCCTTAAAACGGCTCGTTCAAACACGCCCCCACATGTCTACATCACGATTTGGGAAGATTTGCATAACACCACCCAAATGTTCACGCCAAGACAAAGCGTAACTTTTATTATCGCTGTAGTATTGTTGCTGCTGCCGCCATTTTGTGAAGACGCTGTGTGTTTCGTTGTGAAAGCGAAAATACTTTGTTTGGCCTTCCAGAAATGGACACGACTAGATCAGTGGTTAAGTTGTATTTACAAACACTGTTCCAGAACAGTTCAACCAAATATTCAGATGTGAGCAGTGCATTTTATAGAGGACTGTTTACTGATCCTGGTAGAATAGACTACAATGCCGACTGTTCTGACTCAAAGACTGTAATTCCTTTTTCATATTTAAAGAATTTGCCACTGTTGATTCAAACGCGAGTTTTGGGCAGTTTTTGTTGTTTGTCATTTCTCTGATCACAATGCAGACATGGTTTTATGTTTACACGGCGCGATGCAACGCGTAAAGAGACAGTATAAGTCATTATAATCAGTGATTATGTTTCCACTGGATGCAACAAATGCCTCGTTGGTAATGGGTTTTATTGGTTTTGTCTCGTCGCTCCGGGACACGTCATCACAGTATGGTAAGGGGCGTAACATTCCGTCACACGCTTGAGATATTCGGCCAATCACAAACGCACTGGATAGCTGGCCAATCAAAGCACACCTCGCTTTCTCAGACCGATGAGCTTTGTAAAAAAATCGACACGTTTCAGAAAGGCAGGGCATAGAGGAACTTCTAGGTTACTTGTGTAACCCTCGTCTTTGAAGGAGGGAACGGAGACGTTACGTCCGTGACTGACGAATTGGGATCTCGCCCGAGATCCCAATCACCTTCGAGTGTTAACTAACCAAGCCAATGACAGTTGGCGTGCGTGATTCGCCACACGCACCCTGCCCCGCAGCGCAGGAATAAAAGGAGAGCGCGTGCAAACGCAAATCAGTTTTTCGCTGAGGAGCCGAGACTACGCTCCCCGGCCGTACAGTGGTGGTACAGGAGCTGTGGCGACGGGGCGTGACTTCTCCGTTCCCTCCTTCAGGGAACGATGGTTACACAAGTAACCTAGATGTTCCCTTTCAGTCAGTCACGTTTGACGTTACGTCAGTGACTGACGAATTTGGATCCGTATGGAAAACGCCACTATTGCTGACCCCCTCCAGTGCCCTGCGGAAGCCGGTAAGTCCGCCCACACCAGCTGGGGCAGAAGATAGTACAGTGGCTAGGCAGAGGTGTCCGCCACTGTTGTTCCATACAGTGGTACATTGGATATCACTGGGAAAGCGTACCCAGTTGGGATGCTACTGAAGCCACATCCCTCACATAGGAGGTATCATGTGGAATTAAACTTATGGACTGGCCCAGGGCAGTACTACCTATGGAAGTCTCTGCGGTAGACTCAACCCGCCTGGGGTGAGACGACTAAACAACAGAGATGGCAGAGAACGACTGCTAGGGAAAGACACAGGCTTACCGTGAGAGGAGCCGTACCATGGAAGAGTACACGTGTGGGATCGCCCGAAGGGGGAATCACTACACATGGGCACTTAGCCCAGCACAAGGGCTGACCTTGGCATGCACACGAGTGCTGAGCCTGGCTTCTGGCGCTCCGCCACGCCTGACCGCCGCGGGTGCGGGAGGAACTCCACCAGGGTCCGCCATGGGGAACTGATTGAGGAGCAAAAAAACGCACGTATCCGGTCCGTAGAGGGGAAAGGCGCAGCAAGCGTGATCGACACCGAGCATGTCCGGTGTTACTGCCTACCTGAGGCGAGTACACTAGAGGACACGGGCTCTACATGGAGATTATATAATCTCGCAAATGTGTTAGGCGTCGCCCAGCTGGCAGCTTTACAGATGTCTGCTATCGAGGCGCCCCCGCGCCAATGCCCAAGAAGATGCCACTCCTCTCTTAGAGTGTGCTCTCACTCCGAGGGGGCATGGTAATGTTGGGCCTGGTATGCCAAGACTGTAGCCTCCACTAACCAGTGGGCAAGTCCTTGTTTGGAGACAGCCTTTCCCTTCTGCTGAACTCCAAAGCAGACAAAGAGCTGGTCTGAGTTCCTGAAGCTCCGCGTACGGTCCACGTAAATGCGCAGAGCTCGAACGGGACAGAGCAGAGCGATGGCTGGGTTTGCCTCCTCCCGGGGCAGCGCTTGCAATTTCACCACCTGATCCCTGAAAGGCGTGTTGGGAACTTTGGGCACGTTTCCAGGCCGGGGTCTCAGGACAACGTGTGAGTTACCCGTTCCGAATTCTAGGCACTAATCGTCGACCGAGAATGCCTGCAGGTCCCCCACCCTCTTGACCGAGGCCAAAGCGGTGATGAGCGCTGTCTTTAATGACAGCCTTAACCTCTACTGACTGCAGAGGCTCGAAGGTCTCCTCCTTCAGGGCCATGAGGACCGAGGGGAGATCCAAGAGGGTAACAGGTGAGGGCGCGGTGGATTCAGCCTCCTTGCCCCTCTGAGAAACCTGCTGATCAGGTCGTGCTTCCCTAGAGACTTACCGCCTACCTGCATCGTGATTTGCGGCAATGGCGGCAACATACACTTTCAGGGTGGAGGGAGACAGCCTTCGCTCCAAGCCATCCTGCAGGAAAGAAAGCACGACTGCGATCGGGCATCTACGGGGGTCTTCCAGGCGGGAAGAGCACCAACCGACGAACAGGTTCCACTTCAGCTTGTAAGCGTGTCTGGTAGATGGGGCTCTAGCTGAAGCGATGGTGTTTACTACCGCTGGAGGTAGCCCACCTAGAACCTCCGCGTCCCGTCCAGGGACCATAAGTGGAGATTCCACAAGTCTGGACGCGGGTGCCAGAGGGTGCCCCCTCTCTGAGAAAGGAGATCCCTCCTCAGAGGAATTCGCCAAGGAGGGGCTGTCGCGAGGAGCATCAGTTCGGGGAACCAAGTCCGACTGGGCCAGTAGGGCGCCACCAAGAGGACCTGCTCCTCTTCCTCCCTGACCATGCACAGTGTCTGCGCGAGAAGGCTCACTGGGGGAAACGCATATTTGCGTAGGCCCCGAGGCCAGCTGCACGCCAGTGCGTCCGTGCCGAGGGGTCCCTCGGCCAGGGAGTAAAACCACTGGCAATGGGACGTGTCCGGGGAGGCAAACAGGTCTACCTGAGCGTCCCCAAAGCGTCTCCAAATCAGCTGGACTGTCTCGGGGTGGAGTCGCCATTCTCCCGGAAGGGCGGGCTGACGTGAGAGCTCGTCGGCTGCACGATTGAGCTCGCCTGGGATGTGAACGGCGCGAAGCGACCTCAGATGCTTCTGACTCCAGAGGAGGAGATGGCGGGCGAGTTGCGACATGCGACGGGAGCGTAGACCGCACTGACGGTTGATGTACTCTACTGTCGCAGTGTTGTCCGTATGGACCAGTGCATTCTTGTCGTGCAGCAGCGATTTGAAGCGGCACGGAGCGAGCCATACTGCTTGCAACTCGAGGTAGTTGATATGCCACTGCAGTTGGGGCCCCGACCAGAGCCCTGCAGCTGCATTCCCACTGCACATGTCACCCCAGCCCCTGGCAGAGGCATCTTTTGATACAACAACATGCCTGGATACTTTCCCAAGGGATACTCCTGTCCGAAGAAGGCAAGATCTGTCTACGGGCTGAGGGTCTGACGGCAGAACGTTGTAACAGAAACCCGGTAAGTGCCGTGGCGCCATGCCCATCTCGGGACTCTGGAGTGTAACCAGTGCTGAAGTGGTCTCATTTGAAGCAATCCGAGCGGTGTGACTGTGGCTGCGGATGCCATGTGCCCCAGGAGCCTCTGAAATTGTCTCAGGGGAACCGCCGTCTTGCACTGGAAGGACCCCAGGCAGTTCAACATCGACGGCGCACGCTCTACTGAGAGACGTGCCGAGAGGTTGACCGAGTCCAGCTCCATGCCGAGAAAAGAGATCCTCTGCACCGGAGAGAGTTTGCTCTTTTCCCAGTTGACCCGAAGCCCCAATCGGCTGAGGTGACTGAGCACCATATCCCTGTGTTCGCACAACTGCGCTCGGGACTGGGCCAGTATGTGCCCGAGGTAGTTGAGAACTCGAATGCCCGCTTCCCTCAATGGAACGAGGGCTGCCTCCACGGCCTTGGTGAAGACACGAGGCGACAGGATAGCCCGAAGGGGAGGACCTTGTACCGATATGCTCGCCCTTCGAACGGTCTGTGTTGAGGGAGAATCGAGACATGAAAGTACGCTTCCTTGAGGTCGACCGCTGCAAACCAATCGAAAGGACGGACGCATTGAAAGATGCGTTTCTGCATCAACATCCTGAACGGGAGCTTGTGAAGGGCCCGGTTCAGTACGCGCAGGTCCAGGATCGGTCGTAACCCACCGCCTTTCTTGGGTACGATGAAGTATGGGCTGTAGAAACCCGACCTCATCTCGGCTGGAGGGACCGGCTGTATCGCGTCCTTCGCTAGCAGGACCGCGATCTCTGCACGCAAGACAGGAGCATCCTTGTCCGGCACAGAGGTGAACCGAATGCCCCTGAACTTGGGAGGGCGCCGGGCGAATTGAATCGCGTAGCCGAGTCTGATGGTTCTCAGGAGCCAGCGAGACGGCCTGGGGAGCGCTAACCAGGCCCCCAGCGACCGAACTAGCGGGACTAGGGAGACCACCGACGTACCCGCAGTGGAGCACCGAAGTGGAACACAGGGACCCAACCCGGGAGGCCGCGCGTCCCAGGGTGGGGTCTGAGTGCGCAGCGCGCGACTTACCTGGCTCCACTGGTGGGCAGGGGGCTCGTGAGTAGGCGTAGCGTCCTTGAACCCTGCTGCCCACTAGCGAAGGGAGAGGGGGCCGGCTGTGTGGAGACTGGGTCTCGTGCACCGCCGTCCTCGCCCTCTTGGGACACCGGAGGCAAGGAAACTGCTCTTGTAGTGAAGTTTTGGGTACCACTGGCTGTGTAGCCAGTGGCGGAACAAAAACAAAGGGAACATAAGATTCTCCACCCGGTCCTCCTCCGGGGGACGGAGTGGTGTGGTCACTATCTCCCGAAGAGCTGTCCTTTCCATCTCTGGGTCGCCTGTCTCAGGGACGCCGCCTGCTTTGACGCTTCACGGGCTTGGCAGGGGCTGGCTTCGCCGGTTTCCCGCGGCCAGCTCCGCGCTGCGGCCGTTGAGAAGGCTGCCATTGAGGCCGCGCCGGAGCGGAGGTGGAGGCCGCAGGAGGGCGCCCTCGGCGATGAGCAGACAGAGGGGCTGCAGCCGGCGGTGGGGTGCGGACAGCAGCAGACCGCCGGGGCAGGATGTGTCGAAACGCCTCCATCTGCTTCTGCGCGGCGGAGAACTGTTTGGCAAAGCCCTCCACCGCTTCGCCGATTAGGCCGGCCTGGGAGATCGGGGAGTCCAGGAAGCGATGCTGGTCGATCTCCCTCATATCCGCCCAGGTCAGCAATAGGTGGCGCTCCTGGACCACCAATATGGACATCGTCTGACCCAGGGCCCACACCGTGACTTTCGTCGCCCCAAGCGCGAGGTCCGTCTCCATGCGCAGTTCCTACAGCACACCTGGGTCAGCACCACCCTAGTGCAACTGCTTCAACGCCTTGGCCTGGTGGACTTGCAGGAGGGCCATGGCGTGCAGGGCGGAAGCGGCCTGTCCAGCAGCACTGTAAGCCATAGCCGTCAGAGCGGACGAGAACTTAAAGGCCCTGGACGGAAGGCGTGGACTACATCTCCAGGCGGCGGCGCTTTGTGGGCAGAGCTGCATGGCAATAGCGAGCACGACCGGAGGGATGTCCACATACCCTTGGGCCGCCCCTCCGGCCTCACCACCCTCAGACGGGTGGCGTCCCAAGTTATGTGGACATCCAACGGCTGTTTTCTGCAGAAAAGGTGCCTCCAGACTTAGTAACCTCCTCATGGCACGTCCGGAAAATGATCTGACTCGGGCAGTGACACTCTTCCTGACGGTGGCAGCGCAGCTGAATCATCATCTCCAGAGCCTAGCTCGCCTTCCGATGCAGCGATCGACATCCTGTCTTCTGCCTGTGCCCCGCACAAGATGCTGGACCCCGCCCTGTCCGAGGACCCAGCACTCTCGTCCGGAAGCGCCAGGTGGTGCGACATGCTCGAGGAATGAGAGGCCCGCGGAGACGTACTCGACGGGGAAGCTCTCACCGTAACCCTCAGGTCTCCATGACCGTGAACCGAAGTAGCCCTCCGCGAACCAGAGGAGCTAGAGCGGGGCATGTCAAGGGGGATACCCCCCCGTTTAATGGGGAGGTATCTGGACCGCAATGTCGCGATGGTCATGTTCCCGCACTGAGAACATGACTCATCCATGAGCGCTGCTTCATCGTGCTGTAAGCCCAAGCACGAGAGGCAGTGATCCTGACCGTCAGATGGAGGCAGGAAACGACCACATCCAGAAACGCACGAGCGGGAAGCCATCTTTAAAAAGACGCCCGTCGCTCGTGGAGCTCTTTTAGAATTTGCTCTTTTAGAAATGGAAAAAAACACTCTTTTAGTGAGAGCGCTGAAGCGCCCAGGGGAGGTCGCGGCGAGACTGCAGAATGGAAGCTGCAGCCCGCCGAGGTTCAGCAGCCTGGATGGCAACCCCCGTTGATACGCCGTCACACCAACGCCAGCTGTTTCTCTCGAACACTCGCGGAGATTCGTCCTGTAGAAGGCTCGGCTCCGAAGCGAAAAGCTGATGTGCGTTTGCACGCGCTCTCCTTTTATACCCGCGCTGCGGGGCGGGGTGCGCGTGGCGAAGCACGCACGCCAACTGTCATTGGCTTGTTTAGTTAACACTCGAAGGTGATTGGGCTCTCGGGCGAGATCCCAATTCGTCAGTCACTGACGTAACGTTGAACGTGACTGACTGAATGGGAACAAAAGTTGTATTTATTAATGTTATTGAACCCTAACCGACATAACACCATTTCATTACACAATACACAAAATTATGTTCTTTTTAGCAACATCATATGACCCCTTTAATTTAACACACTTTATTTAATAAAAAGCCATCTTGATGATGTAATTGGAATATAATGTCCAGCTATGCTCTACTATAATGCATAAATTAAATTTTCCTCATACGGGCTGGCATATATCATTATCATCAAGATAAGAGGAATCTTAAGGAAAAATGGTTTTGTTGAGCCAAGCAGTCTTGGGTTTTAAAGACTGCGCAGTTCAAAGTGTCAACTGTCGGGCAGATAAAAAGACATATCCCTTCACAAGAGCGTCAAAGTTTCTCAAAGTCTACCAGTCCAGGGTATCCGTTTGACTGAAAATAATATGTCGTTCCATCTTTCAAAGATGTACTTTTCCTAAAGCATCGTTGATTGCCCTGTGTCCATTACTAGGAGAGATTATGATAATATTCCACATTGTGCTCTGTGTGATGCAGGGGAAATTCAATACTCAAAAGGTTAATGCAATCAATTAGGATGACAAAGGGGTAAAGTAAAACCCTCCTGCTCGCTGAGAAAGGAGCAGGGATGGAGAAGGAGAAAAAAGTATTGAAAGCTTGAATAGATCTGCCAGGAGAGAAGAGGCACTCCAAATATGTGAGAAAGGTGAAAATGAGTGTTGTCTATTCTATATGAGCTCTTCAAAGTGCCCGCTGTCCTTGTGTCACACAAATGCAGACGCACACAAGACAGATAAAGATTAAAGAGAGGAGCTCTCACTGATACTCAATGGCTTTTCCTTTTCCTAACACATCTCACAATATTCACATTATTTTAAAAGCAGAACAAGCACACTATTAAAGCAAAGCCTGTCACAAAAAAAGAAGCTTGTTAGGTTTTAAATGATAAAACAATAGATATACTGGTTAAAACGCATTCATCTGTGTGAACTTGAGGGCAACTCACTTCATACACCCACTAGAAATCACCTCGAGACCAGTTGGTTAAAAGTAATTACATAAGTGGCTATATATTATACTTCCTTAGGCTTACTCTGGCTTTCAACTTATGTTTTGGGTTTAATATTTCAATTTCATCTGCACAGAGCAGTCACAGCTTGAATATTAACAATAATAAAACTGTGCTGAAATTAAAAAGACAATCCCTTCTCTTCAAGAGGGAGACAATGGCCTTTATTATTTAGATAGATGCTACACAGCTGCACAACACAAAGGATTCCCATCACTGCAGATAAATGGATAAAGTTAGATAGCAGTATTGAGCTGTACAACTATTGTGATAATCCATATTACCTTTTCAGTCCTCAGCACAGTCTATCAGGGAGAGACGGTGATAATTACATCTTAGCAACCGTCTGTTCTGATAAAAAAGGCAGAGAGTGGCACTGTAACGTCGCTCTATTGAGAGACGCTGCAATGCCTAATTTCCCACCCATCCCAGAGAGACATTACATAAACTGCAGACGGCTGTAATCCACCACATCCGGGAAGAAGCCAACTTAAACCACACCTGTTTACACCAGGCCCAAATGCAACAGATGAATTTCTGCATGATGTCCGCTGTCACTATATCTGTTTGCATTCATTACACTTTTTTGCAATACTATAATTGACATAAGTATTTGTAAAGAGACAAATTTCCAGGAATTTTCCTAGGAGATCCATTCCAACAATCCATTCCAAAATCTAACGAGCTGCCGTAGGCAAAATTTTAAGGCATTGCAAATGCGCTCCAGGCATGAAGCCTGTTTCGAAAGGTAAAAAGACAGTTCACCTGAAAATGAAAATTCTGTCTTCATTTACTAATTCAAAATATCTTCTGTCACCCCCACCCCACCCCACAGAAGATATACAGGTTTGGAACAACATAAGGGTGAGTAAATTACTTTTGGGGGTCTATCCCTTTCATTTTGCTGGCTCATAACACCACATATTCATCAAAATCTAAGGCAGTGTTGCATGTATCCTTTGCAGAGACCCAGAATTCTTTGCGAAAAGTGGTGGACAATGCAAGGGAATGCTTCATCATAAATTATAAAAAAATATATTAATAATTATTAATTAACTTAAAAATCTATCATTATATTAATATACATTTTATTAATTTAATTATAAAAATATATTAGAATATATTGTTATAGTTATTTTTTTATTAATTTGTTATAAATGTATAATATGTGTTAATATTTATATTTATTTAGTATGTTTTTGTTGGCTTATATCAGGAAAGAAAAAAAAACTCATCAGCGAGGGTCAGTCTTATATTTCGAATTAAAGCCATGTTTTAAAAAAACTTGCCAGCTTTGGACTGAGCCATCTAGCATGAGAGGTAACCAAGGCCTTCCGTCGACATGCTAAGAAATTTCACTTTTTATAAGCGCAACTGCTGTAATTTGACCTACATCACATTTCCCTGTCGCACCATTTTGGGGGCCAGTGGACGTACCACTGAGACAAAAAGCCCTATAGCTTTGAAGTTTCAGGGCTTATGAAAGACAAGAGAGCATGGTCTCAAAAGATGTGGCGGCCAGGAGGCCCCAGTTCAAAAGAAAAACAATTACTTTGAGCGCGAGGGGAACGTGATGCTCCTGTCTTGGCTTCCTGCGGCCTGAGTGGCGGCCGGGCGTTAGGGGGGTTGAGGAGGTGGCGGGTTTGATGGATGGGCTAGAGAGAAAGTCTATTCACATGGAGATGTTACATCATAAATATTTACACAGGGCTGCCGTTTCCATGTAGCCTCTTCTTGTTTTGACACACTGGAAAAAAATTCAAAGGCCAAAAAATCGAAGGGAAAAAAAGAAAAAGTAAATAGGTGATGGCATACAAAAGAAATGATGGCTTTTTTGTTATCACAGTTTGGACTGATATACCAAAGGAAAACTAGAGAAGTAAGCTGACAATGTAACTTGTTAACTCAGCAGATACATGTTCTCTTCAGCCATATAAAAGAGGGTTTAATACATCAATGTCTGTAATTACTGAAATAAGAGAGAATAGTCTCCGCAATTTGTCTTTGCACTACATTTGACCCAAGCAATCTCTGAAAACAGCCCAGTTCAGCGGTCTAGCGAGAGGGAGCCTGCTTTCTGTTGTCTTAAAAACAGCTCATCCAATTCTTCACAGCAAGCACAATTAAAAGCCTTCCAACTCCCCGCAGAAGGCCTGAACCAACAAAAACAAATTTGGCAGTTTAATTTTCTTCCCACTGTTTGAGAGGGAATCCATTCTGGGAGGCTTCTGCGCTGCACCCGCCTGGTCTCTAGGAGCTTTTGGGGAAGGGAAAAGGCATGCAAGGCCCCATGTTGGAGCCAGTTTGGCTGATTAGCCGAATTAAATATATCAAAACCCAATTAAGCTAACTATACTCCAGCCATTCAGGTTGCAATGAGGAGAGAATTGGGTCATGATGCTGGGGCTGCCTGGCTTGGCACACTGTCCTATGTCTGAATGCGAAGAGGGACTCCTAAAGCATCTGGCTTATTAGACCGAGACGCAGAAAAACATTGCTTTGACTTGAAAGCAGGCATGGGTATGACGATATATACAATGCAATAGTAGTAATGTGTCAGTCGGTAGAGATTGTGCTGTTTAAATATATTGTATGAAATTCAACCGATGCTTTGTTCAGATTTAGCTTTATGAATTTAACAGGAGCGATTCTGCATTGACACTATACACTAACTAGTTAACTGGTGCCTATAGTATATCGCTTCAAACGTGGCTCATCTAGTCATTTTTATAATGCATTATAGTTATGAGTGTCACATAACATGAACCTGTTTTTAAACTGAAGTCAGGTTTACGATTCATTTATTGCGATTCAAATGGTAATAAATTATTTTAAAAAATGTATTATGAAATATTTAGTTATTTTTGCTTAAAATTATATTACCTAACTAGTCTATATATTTATAATAATATATAACATAATAACTAGTTATGCAATATATAAAACTTTTGTGGCCTAATTTTCGCAAAAATAACGACCTATTTCATACATTTTTTTAATTAATTTATTAATTAAATAATTAAATGTCGAAAGAAAAACATTTATTGTTAAATATAATAATTGTGACATAAAACTTTCTCGTGACTCTTACCGCCCACCCCTGATAGTAAAACCAAATGTTGTTATCTTACAAGAAAAAAAAAGGAGTTTTAAAAAGGCTCTAAAGAACAAAGATGTTCGAATCGGAGAACATCTCATCCACATATCGCCTGACACAAAGAGCATGATCTGTGTTGTTTTCTCTCCATTCCCCGCCCAGCCATGCATGACTGCCGGTGGCTGCCGAGACATTGTTTAGACATAGTTTGCCCGTGATTGATGCTGCAAGTGTGTATTTTGCCCTGCTCTGAAAGACACTGGCAGGACAAAGGGGTGTTGGTTTCTCTGAGCTGTGTATCATGGTCAGGCCAGCACCCCCTGGACATGAGGATGACCCCAAGACTGACACGAGACAACGCACAACATCACTCCTCTCCACTGAGATCGCTGCTGACTCAGGAGCCACGGGCAAAGCCATGGAAAAGAGTGTCATTCATCCCAGAGAGCAAATCTTTATGCTCTTAACTTTGTCCTTAAACTTCCATGAGATGTATTAATCATTTGTGGCATCTTATGCTTATCGAGATGGCAGCTGTCAACTGCTAAATATGATGATAATGGAAAACCGTGTGCTAAGCTGCATGCACTTTTAACAAACACTGCAACCTCGGAGTAACAATGAAAAAGTTAGCAATATATTACAGCATCGCCTTGAAACCTAAAAAAGGGAAATGAACATTTTGCCAACATGTAATTACACACTGTATGACATTATTTTATGAAAGGAGAAGTGCTGAAGAATGTACTTCCTGTGGATATGAATGGCAAGCTTTCACTTTTCAGAAAGGATGCAAAGCACAATATAAATATGATGAAAGTTTCATAAAAGTAGTCAATATGATTAATAGACTATATTTTTTTTTTTTTCTAATTTAAAAAAAATTATATTAATTACTTACTTTTCTTAGAACCTCTGCAACTGGATCATTTAAACTGTGAGTTTCTATACTGTTCAAAAGTGTGGGGTTATTCAAATTTTATTTTTAAATCACTTATTTTATTCAGCCAGGATGCCCTAAATTGATCAAAAGTGAAAGTAAATGTATTCAACATTTATAATGTTCTGTATTTGTGATTAAATAAATGCAGCTTGGGTGAGCATAACATACTTCTTACAAAAACATTTTTAAAAAATCCAACCCCAAACTTCTGAACAGTCTTATAGTCGTCTTTTTGTCATTTTTCAGCCTAAAAGTCCAAGATACCCTTTCACTTTATTTATACAGCAAAGAAAGTTTTTTTTTCCCAACATTTTTCTTTTATTGTTACACAGAAGGCACAAAAAGATTTGCATATGTAATTGTATAATTGTAATCATTGCACAAGGCATTGGGGGGGGGGTTCATGTTCAGTCAACACAACTGAACATGAACCATCGGTCAATGTGCATGCTTTCCCTACCTTTCTCTTTCACTGACAGATAAAGTCACTCCACTCACAGATTTACTTCATCTGAAAGACAGAGAGAAAAAAACAGTTTAGAGTAAATAAAATCCAAACATCCATTTATCAGGCATTACATAAAACACTCCATTAATACCTTCATTTGCACACTGTGAGCGTATACTGGCTAAGAGTCTAAATGTGAAGATATGTCTTCCCCTTTAGCATTCTGGGTGCAGAAACTCAGTACTGACTGAACAAAAGGCTCTCAAATGGCCCCCGTTGTGACCCATTGCATTCACACAGAATACTACTGTATGGTTTCACAGTTGGTGGGGACTGACAGGTGACAGAAGCCCACCACAAAACCACCTCACATTACTCATCCGAGCCCAGGAGAGCAGGTGTGCCATCAGTTAGCCAGTTTTTCCAAAATATTCTAATGTGGCTTGCCGATGATAATTTACTTAGAATCAGTAATCCTAAAATCTGATTGAGGGAGGATTTTATTAGCCACTATGACCTTGGCTGGCACGCATTAACCAAGGCCAGCACAACACTCATATTACAGTGGGCAGTAAAGCCAAGCCAACTGTGACCACTTTCTTCTGATTTCTCTGTAAGCAAACATCCATGATGAGATGTCTGGTGATATATGTGGTTTGAACAGCAGAGCCTAACTGAGCGTGGATGAGAGAGTGAGATAAACATTGTTTAACGCTATGAGATGAGCACACAGCAGAGTAATCCTTAGTTATTCTTCGCTCTGTAAAATAACTGTATCACTTTAATGTTTGTTTAAAGGGGAACGGTCCTTTTTTTGTGCCACTAGCAACACGAACTGAAACTGCAAAAATAGCTTTAATAAATTATTGTTTCAAACAGGTTTCCAAAACACTTACTATGCTTGCTATTGGTCAAGCATACTGATAGCTCCGCCTCAAACTCACGTGATTGGTTAAACCAGAGTTGCTAGGTCAGCTGTTTGGGATGCTCAAACAAACAAAGCAATGTTTTGATAGGTGGTTTACACTTTTTTTTCTTTCAGGAATCAGCCTATTTATAGTTGTATCTGCATGTTACGATAAGGTAGAATAAAGTATTTTAACACTGAAAAAATTTGTTCACATTTAACAAGCCTAGTCTTGTAATCTGTAATCTTTTTTTTTTTTCATTTGAATCATCACCAATTTAATATACTGAGATTTTCATTACAGAGATGATAGTTTTGTGACGTTGTTACAAAACTACATGTTACATGTTTTTGTCCATCTATATGCTAGTGTACTGTATGCCTTAAAAAATGACATTATACATTTTTACCAAATGTACACATTACACAATTTACAATCTTTCTCTTAAAGAAAAACACACCCAAAATATTGATGACTCATCCTGCATCCTGCTCATCCTGCACTACACAGATTTTTGTCCAATCAGATGCTCTCTAATCAGAAAGCCCCTCCCCCTGTGATCAACTAACAAGTAGCAATTTGTGGTTTATTACATGATGACCTAGCTAAAACCAATTGGCTATCAAAAAAGTAGGATGAGCTTTTTGATAAACCCCGCCCACTCTCCCTAATTCATGTCAACATAAGCAAGAAATTTGCCCTCGCTGTTATGGGGTCTTTAAGATTAGCCAATCATGTGAAGAAAAAGTTAATAGAGACACACACACACACACATAGGAAAACAAACACCCAAATGAGAGACTGTGGCAACTGGCAAAGTTTCCTAACCTTGAGAGCACAAACAACCGAAAAAGTAATAATAATTCTAACCTGATCTTCCTACTTATTTTATATCGCCCCTCAGCAACCTAACTTCTACTCGGCAACAGTGCAGTTATTAATTCATGAGGCACTAATTAGTTCTTTGTTTAATTTTGTGTTAAACAGACTGACCGGAATGATAACGACTCGCGCTGTAGCGCTCTGGTCCCACGCCGCCCCTGTTTGCTACAACAAGGGAGCATCGTGCGACTAGCATGATGAACCCAATTCCCTTCTAAGTTGCACTTCATTAAGTCAAAATGTGACAAGGAGCTTAGAGGAGGAACTGGCAGATCTGATCGTACATAACAATGCAGGCCCCGCAAGTTTAGGATGAAGGGGAGCCGTGCATTCCAGCATCCATGTTGCTAATTTTCTATTTTTAACCCGTAGGGGCTGCCTTTCATTTTCCTTTAATTGTTTTTGTTGGGAGCTGTCCTCTCTTTAAATTGCTGCTCCTATCAACTCCCCAGATCAAACCCCTGTGCAACATCTCAGGCGCAGAGTAAACAACAGGCTTGCCCTTTTGCATGAAGTGGCACAGGCAGAATGTGCCGGTAAATAGGTGACTTTAATAAGACGTTTGGCGCGGCGCACACGCCAGCTCACGTCATACGCACGCCATGACAGGGTGTACGTTATAAAAGGCCGAAAAGAAAACGTTGCATTTTATGCCTTTGGATCTCGAGAAACCTGCTGAGAAGAGAACAAAAGCCGGCCTGAAACTGGGAGGAATGTGACTGTTTTCCAACCGCCCCACATTTCACATTCTTCACCAATGCGACGAAAACACAAACATAATAAAAAGGCTAATCAAGTGCATGTTTGAGATTTATGATGATCTGCTGAGAGCGTTTGCCAAGTTTTTTTTTCTTTCACACATAAGAAAGTATGGTATTCCTCATTCTTGCAAATATAAGAGACACACCTATATCCCATCCGGGTGCAGTTACAGTGGGGCAAAAAAGTATTTAGTCAGCCACCAATTGTGCAAGTTCTCCCACTTAAAAAGATGAGAGAGGCCTGTAATTTTCATCATAGGTATACCTCAACTATGAGAAAAAATGAGAAAAAAAAATCCAGAAATCACATTGTAGGATTTTTAAAGAATTAATTGGTAAATTCCTCTGTAAAATAAGTATTTGGTCACCTACAAACAAGCATGATTTCTGGCTCTCACAGACCTGTAACTTCTTCTGTCCTCCACTGGTTACCTGTATTAATGGCATCTGTTTTAACTTGTTATCAGTATAAAAGACACCTGTCCACAACCTCAAACAGTCACACTGCAAACTCCACCATGGCCAAGATCAAAGAGCTGTCAAAGGACACCAGAAACAAAATTGTAGACCTGCACCAGGCTGGGAAGACTGAATCTGCAATAGGTAAGCAGCTTGGTGTGAAGAAATCAACTGTGGAGCAATTATTAGAAAATGGAAGAAATACAAGACCACTGATAATCTCCCTCGATATGAGGCTCCACTCAAGAGCTCACCCCGTGGGGTCAAAATTATCATAAGAACTGTGAGCAAAAATCCCAGAAACACACGGGGGGACCTAGTGAATGACCTGCAGAGAGCTGGACCAAAGTAACAAAGGCTACCATCAGTAACACACTTCGCCGCCAGGGACTCAAATCCTGAAGTTCCCAGACTTGTCCCACTGCTTACGCCATACATTGCCAGGCCCGCTTAATTTGCTAGAGAGCATTTGTATGATCCGAACGGTTGGGAAATGTCATATGTCAATATGACACCAAAATAGAACTTTTTGGTCAACTCAACGTGTCGTTTTGTAGAACAGAATGCTGATTTGCATCCAAAGATCACCATACTGTGGTGACGCATGAGTGGACACATTCATGCTTTGGGGCTGTTTTTCTGCAAGGGACCAGGACGACTGATCCGTGTAAACGAAAGAATGAATGGGCCATGTATCGTGAGATTTTGTGTGAAAACCTCCTTCCATCAGCAAGGCATTGAAGATGAAACGTGGCTGGGTTTTTCAGCATGACAATGATCCCAAACATACCGTCCGGGCAACGAAGGAGTGGCTTCGTATGAAGCATTTCAAGGTCCTGGAGTGGCTTAGCCAGTCTCCAGATCTCAACCTCATTGAAAATCTTTGGAGGGAGTTGAAAATGTGTTGCCCAGTGACAGCCCCAAAATGTTACTGCTCTATAGGAGATCTGCATGGAGGAATGGGCCCAAATACCAGCAACAGTGTGTGAAAACCTTGTGAAGACTTACAGAAAACGTTTGACCTCTGTCCTTGCCAACAAAGGGTATATAACAAAGTTTTGAGATGAAATTTTGTTATTGACCAAAATACTTATTTTACCGAGGAATTTACTTTATTAATTAATTCTTTAAAAATCCTACAATTTGATTTTCTGGATTTTTTTTCTCATTTTGTCTCTCATAGTTGAGTATACCTATGATGAAAATTACAGGCCTCTCTCATCTTTTTAAGTGGGAGAACTTGCACAATTGGTGGCTGACTAAATACTTTTTTTCCCCACTGTATGTAACGTGTGATATATAATGCATGTTTGATCTTTTCCTGCTCCTCAATTCTGTGTCTTCTAGCATTTCTGGTAGTCTAAAAATAAAAGCATTCTCATCTTCTTTATAAAAAAAATTTCTTTTAATTCTCACATTAAAGTTGTATGAAATCTGAGGCCTGTTTGGGAGCATCTTAGTAATCTTGGAACCCAATTAAAGCATCTAATTTAGAACAGCCAACATCACCAGTAACTCAACAGGAAGGCAAGGGAGACTCAACTGGATTTTGAAGTTAGTATGTTGCTAAGCTAACAGTGCAATACTCTAAGAATACAAACACTCACAAATACTGGGTACAGTACTCTATTTTTGCACTAAACTCTTTTTGGAGAAACTACTTTTGCTACTAAGCGAAACATAAGTTCGTGTATATCAAAATTTCTCTTAACTTTCACCTCTATTCCAGAACCTGAGATGCCTCACTGCCTACTACATAGGCAGCTGCCTTCTAAGGGGGCATCTTAATTGAAACCTGATAAGTGACTTATTTGGTGCGACCAACACTACCAGCAATTCTACACACTGCACAAACAGCACTTCACAAAGGAGACTGAACTTGAGTTGGATGTTAACATGTTGAAATAAACACAAAAATACATAACACACAAAAATATTGGGTACAGTAGTCCATTTTTTATTATACCAAACACCAAACTTTTTGTAGAAATGGTTTGCTACAGAATGAAAAATTAATTTATTTGTATCAAAATTTACCTTGTTCGCCTCTACACACATCTACTGAGGGAGCATCCTAACCCTCCTGGAACCTCATAAGGGACTAATTTGGAACACAACTCTAAAAATCAAACAAATAGCGCTCCAAATGGGTCACTCCAATTTTTTTAAATTGAGATTTATACATCAACTGAAAGCTGAATAAATAAGCTTTCCATTGATGTATGGTTTGTTAGGATAGGACAATATTTGGCCAATATACAACTATTTGAAAATCTGGAATCTGAGGGTGCAAAAAAATCTAAATACTGAGAAAATTGCCTTTAAAGTTGTCCAAATGAAGTTCTTAGCAATGTATATTACTAATAAAAAAATAAGTTTTGATATATTTACGGTAGGAAATTTACAAAATATCTTCATGGAACATGATCTTTACTTAATATCCTAATGATTTTTGGCATAAAAGAAAATATATTTTTTTGGCTATTGTTAAAAATATACCCAAGTGACTTAAGACTGGTTTTGTGGTCCAGGGTCACATATGGCATTAAAATAAATATTCAAATATTGAATAAAACAATGCATTTAAATTACACTGAATTTTTTTGTGATATGTTTTAGTATTTAACTAAATATTTAAATAGTTCATCTATATAAACATTATTCCGATCTCACCTGCCATTTTTGTATTGGGCTTGTCGCAACGCATTCTGGGATTGCCTAATCTACAAATAATACTGCCTTAGAATTTGGCTAAAACAAGCCAGCATAATTAAGTTACCTACCCTTCGCAAAGCCTCACAATGCTGCTTCCGTAGGCAGCTCGCTAGGTTTTGGAACAGAGCATAGATGAGATATTTAAACTCTCAAGGGTCTCCCCACTGGTTAAAGATATGATAAAAAAACAGACTTGTAATTACACTGTATAATAGGCAAGATTGGCATTTTCAAAATCATTTTCATGTGGATGGAAATGACATTGCTCTGACTATTCTGTATTCACTGGTGCAGATAAATAAACAAGGCATGAAGAAAGAGAGAGAGAGCGAGCGAGGGAGAGAGAGGGGAAAACATGGAGAAAGAACGCAGAGTACAATGGCAAGCAGGTCAGTAATTAGAAAGTCTGTTTGCACAGTAATAATTTTAATATATTCATCAGGAAACAGGGCATGCTTCGCATGATAAAACGCCATCAAGGAAGATATCCCAACACCCCCTTAACCTTTACTGAAGACTGACAGCGGATTGCAGAGGATCTCAAAGACAAACTAGCTCGCCAATTATTGACACATATGACTGGGCTTCGTTCGGCAGGGAAATTATGCAGTGGACAGTTGACATGAAAATATGACATTTAGATGCTAGCTTTTGCTCGCCGTCAACAGTTACCCACCGTCGGTTAGTCTTATTAGTTAAGTAACTCAATCAAGAGTGTGGTGTACTTTTTAACAAACCCGCACAGAAGCCACAACACCTGTTAAACCATCAGAAAGTGATGAGCGCCGCACTTCTCTCAGCGCTAGAAACACAAAAACGGTCATGTACATGACAAGAAGCGTTGAAGGGAAGCAGTAACCTTGTTTGTTATTGCGGCTGGTGATGATGCTATGGAAATTATTGCAAATTGTTTAAAGTAGCCCTGATATGCGCACTCACAAAAAACTTGACCTTATTAAGTAATTTCACAAACAAGAAAAGCATCGAAAGGTGAAATGGGACTCACCATAAGATCGTGCTCAGATCAAATCAGGCATGAAATATACTTCTAAGCACACAAACCAAGAGAGCAAGTTCTGTAAATGTGCTTCTCACACCTTGAAGAAAACATCCATTAAAGATTTTTTCTTCCACAGAGCTTGTGTGATTTTCTTTAAACCCCAGAATCTGTGTGCATGCCAAAACTCTTAAATGACAGCTTCCTATCCTGAAAGCGAAGTTAGCTGCTCCCAGAGAATCCACAGAGGACCTGTAGGTTTAATAATTAAAAACAGGAACATACACATTCAAAGTAGCATACAAAACAGCTTGAGATAACAATCCTCTGTCCTCTTAGTTAGGATTTATGACTGATCCATTGTTTCCATTTCCTGGCTGTGTTTGTAACTTATAAAATTAGAACCTCGGGAACCCTTTCTGGTGGATGCAGACTCGGCCCAAATAAAAGCTAATCGCTAATTACATGATTCAGATGACATACTTTGGGAGCCATTAAAGTGAGCAGCCTTTCCTCCCTGGCTCAGACCTTTTCATTCTTTATGTACTCCCCTCTGAGTCGCTATTCAACGGCTGTGGCACAATGAAAAATAGAACATTTACTTAATAGCGCTGCTTATGCGGAGCTGACAGAGGCGAGAAGGCCCCCCTTTTTGCTGTCACTTCTCGGTGCTATTCTCTGCTGCCTGCTGGAGAGAAGGACACTGGGCCGAGGGGCAGCTACCTCTGCACCCCACCCTGCCCTCCTGCCCTAATTTTTGTCGTCCATCTCTTTGAAATCCGGTACTCACGTGGGAGCGAAGAATGGTGAGTGATGTGCAACAAGTGCCGGCGCCATGGAAACCACTATTTTCCTCTCAAAATATTCCTTTCTGGCCCTTTTGAGGAGCTGTCACTGTGCAAAGCGAGCATCACACGACCCCAGGCCCGGCCGTGACAAAGCCTATTTTCTGCCTTGTACTTGATTGATTAAAGAACGTTTTAGCAAAACCATGTAACGAGACAAAAAAAGTGACACATGGAAGAAAGGGCCAGGGATGAGCTTCTATCACACTGTTTCCCCGGTAATATGAAAAAAGAGAAGAGGGTCGGGAGGGGGAGTCGAGGTCAGTGAGAGCATGAAAGGCGACCACAATTGCGATTAAGACGATCAGGAGAAAAGGCAAAGACCTTTGGGAAGTGAGCTCATCTCGTGGCCGACATGAAATCAAAACTGACCCTATTTACTTTTAAATACATGTTCCTGGCCTTTAGTGTTCACTATTTAATACATATTTTTTTAAGAAAAAAAGAATCTGGGACCCTAATAAAAAAGTACTATGATGAGAGAATATACAGTATTTATCAACTTTTAACTTAAACTAAAATCATTAAAAAAAAGATTTTTGTTACTTGAAATCAAATAAACGTTAACTGAAATAAAAAATCGTCCAGTTTCTGATCTTCTGAGGCAACATTCTATTTTCAGTTGTTTTAACTTGATGCACAAAAATAACAAACTAAAACGGAAATAAAAATTTATAAAAACTATACAGACACATTTAAAAATGACAAAAACACAACAGAATTACTAAAAACTTTAACATTAAAAAAGTATATGAAAATCTCAATGATACTAAAGGAACATAGGTATTTAATAAATAATCGCGATTAATTTCAGAAAAATGTGTGATTAATTAGTAAAAAAAATTTAATCGATTGACAGCACTATTTATATCTGTTACATCTCATTCTTTATAATACTAGGAAAACTGGTCTGTGTAAATAATAAAATATTAAATATATTTAATACAAATATTTATATAAAATATAAGTGCATAAATAAATTGTTTTATTAATTAATTAATTAAATCAGAAATCACAAGCCAGTCACAATCAGAATGGCCATACAGATGGTGTAGTTCACGCACAAACCAGTAGGGGCTGACAAACTAAATCACTTCCTCCAAACTCAATCCTGATATGGAGCGATGAAATTAATTCCCAATAGATAAAATATCCTGTTACACTCAAAAATGCGTAAGAGGGAAAATGGGTAGCGAACTGCATTTCATGTTGACTTTAATACGATTTTTAATCTCGCTGAGAGCAATTTGTTATACTTACGCCTCGAGAGTTCATACATCACCCCGTTACGGAACTTTTTTCATTTCCACTGAGAACCTCCCTGGCACATTTTTTTTTTTTTTGGAATTGTTTTTAAAAAGACTTTTATGTTACCATAACTACCCACCTTCACCCTGATTCATGATCTCTGCTTCACCGCTATCAATGCCAGCGCACAATCTCCACTCATTCCCAGTCTTGGTTAGAGAAATGCTTTTAGCATTATCTTTCATCATATCTAACCATCGTAGAACTGCTTCGTGTGACTCGAGTAAGCAAGTAGATACATATGCTCAAGGGGCAGTGGAAGCAGAGCACATTTCATGTATCTTGTTGGCCTATATGACAGGCCATTTAATATGAAGTGAGGCGGATCCAGCGGACCAGATCTGAGCCCGAGTCGGGCTACAACATTTATTCATCTCCAGAAACAAGTCAATACAACCAGTTCATCAGCACCCAATGGCTTTCATCCGCTCACACATTTCTTTTGTGGATCATTATGGTTTGAAAAACAACAAAAGGTGGGGGAAAAATGAAAATATTTACCTTGAAAACAACTCAGATTGTAAATGGTCTTTATTAGCTGGTATGAAACAAACATGCACATGTAGTCTTTCATCCCAGCTGCCTTTATTCGGATGAAATAGGGGATATTTACCAAGCGTGTGGAAGGGGGTGTGCTTTGGCATCATGAGTCTTGGCAGGAGAAAATTAGTATTCCAGATCTGGCCAATCTGGGCTCAAAAAAGAGCCTTAGCAAATCCCCATGGTGGAGGTGTCAGGCGCAAAATGACAAAAATCTGCTCCTTGACAGGGAGTCATTTATATTTTAGCTCCGTTCCATTATCTTAACGAATCCATCATCAGCCAATGCAATATTAACAGCAGAAAATCAACTCATTAGATCCAGGGGGATTTAATCAAGATTGCAATCATGTATGCGGTTCCTGGAGAGTTAGATTTTTTTTTTTTTGGTCCTTTCCACATAATTGGCGCATCTCAGATCTTAATAAATTATTCTCTGTCTCAGACTGATGCCATTTTTTCCCTCCCTCTCACGCCAGGCTCACTCCGGCTCTGACTATAATATTTACAATAAACATTATTATGTCATGGGCACACTGTTTAAATGGCCTTTAGCTAACTCTGAGAGGTAATTGGCTTTTCCATTTCTCTCTCGATTTCTTCTTAATTGCCAGATGATATTGCTAACTGTCTCCCAAGGAAAGAGAAAAAGCGTTTTGGTGGGGCTGTGGTATTTTGCCTTTGAAAGTCTTCTGCTTAAGATAGTGAGCAACTCTTTGAATTGTTAATATACACAAATATTAGAATGTCAGGTCACCGTTTTAAACACCAGCACCAGAAAAGCTTAGTGGTGTAAAGATGGACTGAGTAATATATTTTTATGTCTATGTTTTAGGTCTATGTTTCACTATGTCTATGTTTCTTCAGACTTAAAGGGATAGTTCACCCAAAAATGAATGTTTATCTGCTTACCCCCAGGGCATCCAAGATGTAGGTGACTTTGTTTCTTCAGTAGAACCCAAACGAATATTTTTAACACAAACCGTTGCAGTCTGTCTGTCTTATAATGGAGGTGAATGGGAATCACAGGTTTGAGAGTAAAAAAAAAACATACACAAACAAAACCAAATTAAACCCTGCGGCTACATTGATGTGTAAAGATACGAAACGATCGGTCTGTGCAAGAAACTGAACAGTATTTATATCGTTTTTTACCTCTTATTCACGCAGTGTCCGAACTGTTCGAACTGTCCTGAGCGGCGGCGCGCCCCTAGTTCTCAGTCTCACCAGCAGGCGCGTGACGCGACTTCTTCTTCTTCTTGCTTTACGGTGGATTGCAGACTTATAAGTGCATTAAAGTGAATCAGAGGTAAAAAACTATATAAATACTGTTCAGTTTCTTGCACAGACCGATCATTTCTCTTACCATCAATGTATCCGTCCCACCTAGCCCGCAGGGGGTTTAATTTGGTTTTGTTTGTGTATGTTTTTTTTTTACTCTCAAAGCTGTGATTCCCATTCACCTCAATTATAAGACTGACAGACTGCAACGGTTTGTGTTAAAAATATTCATTTGTGTTCTACTGAAGAAACAAAGTCACCTACATCTTGGATGCCCTGGGGGTAAGCAGATAAACATCAAATTTTCATTTTTGGGTGAACTATCCCTTTAACTGACACTATCGAAAAATTTTTGCAGTATCAAAAAATGTGTCCATTTACATATGACACTGCAGAAATATCCTATTCACATATGTATTTGAAACCCATAAAATAATGTATCCAACAAAAATGTCAGATAATAGAAAGGTTAGCGAGATAAATGGAAAAGTATGAAAGTCTCACTATGTGAGAATTCTTGGCAAACGTCCCTGGGCAGCTGTTCTAGTCATGTACAGAACCTATTTACTTCATTGAGGAAAAAAACTAAATCTCTTAAGAGTGAACATTATGCTTCAATAACATGTCCAACCAACAATGATATCATAAACTGTGCTTCTTTAGCCCAAACTATGCTTAAAAAAAATAATTAAAAAAACAGACAATTGTCTCTTTCATGGCAGTAGCCTATTCCAATGTTTCAAATTCATTTTTTTTTTCAATGGAAGCCCACTTTTGCTTCAGAGTAAATAAATATATCATTGTAAGATTAAGCTTAAAGAAACAAACATTTCATAACAAAAAGCAAAAATGTGAGGAAAAAAGAAGAAACTGTGAGTTATTGCAAGTAAACAGAATTTAAATCCCAATTATGGGAATTAGTTACAAGAAATAAAGTCACAGTTATTCTAGATACTTTATTTCATCAATAATACTGATAAAAGTCTAAAAGAAAATACTAAAAGCTACACATGACCTCATTACTTTGCATGTAAGTGGTGTCCAGTTATCAACTTTTTTTTAATTTAAATGTAGAAATGTTTAGAAAAAAGCCAGATGATAATAAGAAACAACCATTATGTGAAATGAAAAGTACTATTCACCTCTACTTACTGTATTATATGAAACAGGACACCATACAAGAATATATTCTTTGAGTTGAAGTACCATTTCATTTAATAAATGATCAAAACAAACAGTATAGTCAAACCCAAGTTAAATAAGAGTCCTGTAACGTGCCCGGGCCTGGCCTGTTGCCACGGCTACACACAGCCAACAGACACAAATATGAAAGCATTCACATAAACACAGTCAGAGGAAGGAAATACATGGATCACTCAACAAGAATATCAAACAAAGTTCATCCCAAAGTCTTCGACAAAATCTGCCTATGAACAAGGTAAATATCTGAAAATTCAAAAATGAATTCAGTCAAATTGTTTCCCACAGAGGCCTCTCTCCACCTCTCTCCAGCAGCGCTATCTTGCCCGGATTAACACACAACATGTCCTACAAGATCCAGAAGCATAAAAACTGGGGAAGAGCCTTCTAATCTGCCAATGGAACAAAGCCTTTTAGTACAAGTCTTACCCTGACCTTGTCACTACCAGTTAAACTCACTGTCTGTTCTGCAATATAAAGCCCTGGCCATCTCGCTGTGTCTCCACGCCTCCTCCCGCTTCCTGTGGCCACCCTCTGCCTGTAGAGAGCAGCACAGAAAGCCCGGCTAATCCGTGTGTCACTCCGAGATGGTCAGCGCTAAATCCTTCACCTCAGTAAACCAATCTCTGTGTTTTTTATCTAGATTTATTAGATTATAAGCCCTTCCTGGCTCTGCCTGGGTCAGTGCGACACATATACAGTGATGGCACTCAGCTCGCTGTGACAAGAGCCAATAACACCTCAAGTACTTGATTTTTTTTTTTTTACATATCTATTTTTAAACAAAGCATTCCAGTATCAATTAAAATACTGTAGTAGCTCACCATTTTTTTTTTATTTATGAATAATAAAAAATAAATTATGCTACCTAATGTGTTTTAAGGATGTAAATAAATTATCTCTATATGCATAAAAACAATGGCTTCATGATTAGATCACGTGTGCATCTTGTTAATCAGATTCATCAGTGCTGATGTTATTTGTTTATAAGGCCTTATGCATTTAAATACATTTGCTAAATCCTAGCATCCAATAAGCAAAGTTGCCCTATAAAGTGATCAGAGTTAAATGCCTCCCTGCTTGCCAGAGTTAAAAATAAAGTCTAATTCTAAGATACTTTTTCAGGCTGTTTAGTTGTTTGCATGTCTGCACACACTGCAAGACGCAGGAAATACTAGGAAAAGAGGAAAATGCCAGTTTAATTGATCTAAATTGGGCCTTTTAGGTTGAATTTAATCTCGCCTTGCCACACTTTGTGATAATGAAGCAAATATTTTCAGAAACTGCATTAGTTAATGTGAGCTGGCAGTGAATAAGACATACTGGAATGGGTTCATATGACTTATGAAGACAGGACTGACTGGATCCAGAGGTGTCTTTCTCCACCAATGTTGCTGTCAGTGCCAAAAGTCTGGGTTCCAAAAGCATGTTGAAATACTACTGAAACGAATCTTCACACTCATGTAAACTTAATCAACTGTTAGTCTTTGTTTTGTTTTTTAATTTAAAAGGAGTTCCCGGGCTGAGACTGTCTCTGTAGACTATGGCTACTGTATGTTCAAAATGTAATTGAATATGCATATAAAACAATTAATAAATTGCCAAAAAAAAACAAAAAAAAACATATGAATATAACTCTTATTAAAATAGTATGCTACTCCAAACATAGCCAGAATTCCCAGTGCTCTTGTCCAAGAGTGTTTGTCTAAGAGTGAAAGTAAGAGAAAGAAAAGACACATATGTATTCTGCACTTCAGCGCATGGTAACAGATTTGTGTGTCCATATCTGTTTGTGTGTGAGAACAACAGCATCCAACACACTGCAGCCTGACCGTGTGTAACCGCTGGCTGACAGGAAGAGGTGAGGGAGATCTGACAGCAGTGTCTGCTCCCTGTACATGTTAGCTTAGTCCTGAAAGCGAGAGCCTACTCTTGGGTCCTCCCCTCTGGGCAGGAATGGGACCCTACATATCACTTCCCATTCCCCATCACTGCTTCAACCAGTTCATGTCACCCCTGCTCAGAGGGGAAAAAACCACCTAAAACCAAACAAAGCTGGTCTGCAGATATCCAAGCTTTATGAAGTGGATCTAGTTTAGAGTAGTTTTAAGTCACATACCATCTTGGCCAGTTTGTGACATCAACTAGACCAGTTCAAACCAGCTAAGCAACACAAAAAAAACACACACATATCCCCATGTATCTTTGGCTATGTTCACAGGGTAAGTGTTTGGAATTGACAACGGTGCTTACTAACAGGTGTGACCCAAAAATTTTTCATACAACAGAAAGAATAACAAAGTCAAGCTCCTTTTCTAAGTAAACTAAATTATAACTAAAGCAAATATCAAAGATATCTTATATAAAGATTATCATAATTGACGCAACCCTATTTAACAAACTTGCCCCAAACGTGACGCAAGTTCATTCATCCTGATGAATCGCTGTTGGATTGACAGAGCATGTAATGTGTTTTTGTCAGTAGTATGTAATGAAAAACAAATGGATTAAATATGTTACCAATTATTTTATTTTTTTTAGAGTTTTTGTTTAATAAAATTATGGGCAATTAGTGGATTAGTGGAAAAATACTGTGACATGTCATTAAAAAAATCAGTGTAAACACACCTATTAATTACTGAAATTAACTCATCATTAGGCAATGACATTGTTTTTTTTTTCTTTCAAATATTTATTCCTTAAAGTATTTAAGGAATCATTATTGGAACCGTTAAAAAACTAAATAGTTCAATTCTTTACAATTCCAATCCCGAGTTCTTATTCCAGAGAATGTGTGAGTTATGGAATGCATCTGTCTGAACTGTGTGTGAACAGAAGCGTATTTAGAACTCCAAACCGTGTATGTGTGAACAGCCATAAAGAACCAGGACACCCTGTTGTTTACAATGACTCCTGCTTCACAACATACAGGCGTTAGGAAGGGTGACCCATGTTCACTCAACACTCGCTGAATGTGCCTGGCATAGACTATTTATTTCCAAATCAGGACCTAGTCAGCTTTGTGAGAAAATCCATGTCTGTCCCGACAGCACTTTTGTCTCTTTTATGTAAGTGGGAGATATTTCAACCGGCTATCGGTTTACCTTATACGTGCTGGTATATGCAGGAAAGGTGCCCATGTAGGGTCAGTGACTCTTCTACGAACGTCCCTCTGAATCAACACTGCCTGTCTAGGGCCATTTGTTTTGCTCTGTACCCTCTCTTTCTCTCCCTCTGGATGGAAAATATGGCGTGCTCTTCAGAGTGGAATGTAGTGCTGAGTTGCATGTCTGAGAAGGCTTGATAAAATGCCCACAAGTAACACAACCCTTGGTGGCACTTTGAGAATCAGCAGCGGTTGGTGTTGGTAAGAGATTTGGCTGAGCGTACGCATATTTTCAGCGCTCAGTCATATCTACTGACAACAAAAATCAATCCGGTAGCAGAAAGCCATCAGTTTAGTTGACCGTGGAAAGGTTAAGCACTAAAACATCAACAAAAAGCCTCAAACGCTTATCGAAAACTTCAGAATGAGTCTGGCTAGAGACAATATAAGGGAGAGAAGACCATTTGTATGATGCCTACATAGAAAATAGCTGCATGGGGCATTTTCAAGATGGCCGCCACATAGCTAATATAAACGGCACTTTTGCTTCCACAGTCAGATTTTTAGAGGTTTAGATTTTTCAAATTAAATCTTATTCCACCCAAGACCACCCACTTAGACAGGAAGAGATTATATGACATAGAAAGTGACCGACCAGTGTTAATTTTTTGTTTTTACATTCGGGTCAGGTCATTTCCAAATATTATTTGTTAAGTTTTTATTTATTTTATTCATTACATTTTTTGAAAGAAATTAATGATTTTATTTAGCAAGGATGAATTAACTTACAAAAGCACAGTAAAGACTTTAACAATCTTATCGATGTGGGGGGGGGGGGGGGGTGGGGGGGGGGGGGGGGGGGTGGGGGGGGTGGGGGGTGGGGGGGGGGGGGGATTTCACTGTCTCTAACAATATATTTAATACAGTACAACTGTTTTCAGCCTTTGGATAATAATATGATATTATTCCAAATCAGCAATATTATAATTTCTTCTAGACTCATGCGACACTGAAACTGGATATGGCTGCCTGGAAAATTCGCTTTGCATCACAAGAATAACTCACATTTTAAACTATAAATAGAAATTTACTTTTGACTTTTACTTTTGGGGATCAATACAAATTAAATAATAGCGGTAATATCTCTCACAAACCGTAGTTAACTTAGTATTAGCTCTGGGGTGGTGCCTCAAAAGAAAACACTGAGCCATCTATAAGTCTGATGCCACTATCTGTCAAACATCACACTCCAGATGATTAGCTCTGTCCTTCGAATGCTCCACTGTTGTGAGTCGGCTACTTTGTAAACACATCTGAAGTCGCATAAGTCCGCCAATCAGATTTTGCACTAGCGATTTTTCAGAATAGTCTTGCATTTTTGTGTGCAATATGCCATCAGACGGACCGTGAACGGAAGCGGGTTATACAGTCCCTGAGACTCTAGGCCATGTCCCCACGTACACTGGTATTTTTAATAAACAAAGTTTCCCTTCTCTTCCGTTGTTAAAAAGTCTCCCTTCCACATGAAAATGCAAGCGCATTGCTAAGAAGCACTGTCAAGATCATGCCAACCAACAGGTGGCGATATATCTAAACCGGCAAGGCCTTGTTGGCCCAAAAACTCCCGTTTCGCTGACTACACGATAACACTGCAACCAGAGGTTTTGAAAATCTTCACCCTGGCAGGCGTTTTCAAAAATGTTCTGATAAGCCAACATGGCCTTCCGGTTAAGATTATATCGCCACCTGTTGGTTTGGCATGCTCTTGACAGTGCTTCATAGCATGCATTTGCGTTTTCATGTGGACAGAGATTTTTTTTTAAACGGAAGAAGGAAAAACTCTGTTTATAAAAATACCCATGTACATGTGGACATGGCCTGAGTCTGGATGGTTTCTCCACTGAAGTGTTCCTCACATGCACAACGACTGAAATCAACACAATCCGCCAGAATGAAACATTGAGAAGTGACTTCTTTGGAAAACAGGAGCATTATTATCTCCAGCGAGCGGATGGGGAGGCAAACAGCTGTTTAAATGTGAGGGAGACCGGAGGAGGTTAAAAGGAGTCAATGGAGGCTAAAGAGACAGCAGGTCTAGCGATGACAAAAAGAGTGGCCAGGGACTGCAGATCAGGACTTCTGGAAACCACATCAAACAGGCTATGGAGAACAGCCAAGAAGAACACACACCAACAGTTGTGGAGCGAGAGAGGGAGTGAGAATCAGGGAGGGAAAAATGAAGGGAGAAGGAGGAAACGGAGAGGCGGCAGGCAGTAGTTAAGGGAAACACAAACGACCGATGCTTCACTGGCTCAATCAATCTGGCGCACCAATCAATCATTCAGCAGCCATACACTCCAGCCTATCAGAGGCTGGCCACTCACTCAGATGAGCACCTGACCAATACCCAGTACAATGTCACTTCTATATTTGTATCCCACTAATCTGCTCTCCGGGCTCCAATCTTTTCCACTTTCTTGCAAATATATCACTAGACTGAAAGGCCGGTGCCAGATCCTAAGTGCCTCACCCCTTTAAATTAAACCGTGGCATTTCAGATAAAGCCCCTAAATTCCTTATCTCAGCGCTCTGAAGAGTCTTTAAAGGCAGAGTGTCACTTTTCCTAAAACAGAGGCCGTGACGCACATGCCGCCCCCTGCCTCCCTTTCCTCCATTTAGAAGAGAAAATCTTGACAAAAATAGAACAAAATTCAAGTAAGGTGCATTACGAAATAGACAGCTATCTCTCCACAAGTGCGACCAAGAGAGCTCTTGTCTGAGAGCCAACAAAATACCAAACACCTTGGCAAACACACTGGACAAATGATTTTGGGCTCTAAGTTTGTTTTTCCTTTTAGCCACCAAAAATACAATATATTAAATTACGACCTGCTTGTTCTCTCCAATGGAAAAGTGTAGTGCTCAAAGATTGCTCTTTCTTTGCTCTTTCAAGAGATACAAAGCCGATCTTAGTCTTTCTCCCAAAATAGAATCAAATGAGACAACTTTCATACAGCAATATTAGTTTAGATAATCCCCTCAAAAGTATCTGATGAGAAACATTTGAGTTCATATCTCTGACTTTTGATTGCAGACTTTGATATCTGAGCAAATCTGAGCACAGTTTGTGACATTGTTGAGATTGTCTCTGAAAGTCTAGCGGAGATACAACAGGAGTTTACAGCAGGATACAAATCTGTCTAATAGAAACCATTGAGATATTAAAGTTCTAATTTGTGATTTTTATTTCATATGTGTTTAAACCTGAAGCTAAAAAATTATCTTTCAAACTTCTCTCTTATAAACAACAGCTTCTGTTTTCAGTCCATCTCATATCCAGGCTTCTAGCTCACAGTGTAACAGCCGTAAGTAGATGTTACTCTGTTCTTGCTACAGGTCCACAGTAACACCAGTGTGTCGATATATTTCTCATTAACTTGCTTTCTGCTGGAGATTCATTACCTAATATGGGACCCGAAGCATTTGGAGATCTTTTGACTATGTGTGATAATGTGCTCTCTTCGTCTCTGTCTTTCTTTCTCTCTGCCCCCTACAGATCCCGGTATATTTTCCTGCAACAACAAAGTAGTACATAGTGTTAAAATGCTGACATTGAACCCACTGGAAAGAGTCTAATAAACAATATTCATCACAAACAGAAGGGACAAAACAATTAGAGTAGCAAATATTTAAAAAAAATATATACAAATAATTTTCATAATCAGGAAATTTTGTTTCTCAGAATATTTAAACATGCTTAAAAACAATATTATATTATATTAAAGAAGTTTTTTATCTAAGCATAGACCTCACATAGAAAATGAGGTGCTAAACTCATGATTTATGCTCAAGAGGTTTACAGTGGTTTTATTTATCAAGGGTGGAATTTTAATGCCCTTTCTTTAGTTTCTAATCTCATTTTGATACGATGTGACTTCCTTAACCCACCCAGTCCATTGTTTTTCCCCTTTTTTCATGAATGAGGTCGAAACCGACTGTTCCTTTTTAGAAGGTCAAAAAACATAATAGGAGAAAAGCACTCTGGACCAAAGGTAGTCCCACGCAGCACTAACCAGAGAAACAAATTAACCCCTTAGATGGGTCCGAGCATTGACATTCTCCAAATCCCCACGCTTTGAAGAACTGCATGGCCGACGCTCTTGTAGCACTGTCTGTGTTTAGCTTCAGCCTCTGGTGTTTATTTATCAGTGCTTTTATCTATGCTAGAGGACTGCCTGATTATTTAGACAAGTCGCTGGAGTATTTTCAGGGCCAGAGGAGTGAGATCTCTAGTGCACAGCTCTAAGCAGGCAGTTTGCTTAATGCTTGACCTTTCACCTCTCAGGGGTAATAATACCTCTATATCTCTAGTGCACAGCTCTAAGCAGGCAGTTTGCTTAATGCTTGACCTTTCACCTCTCAGGGGTAATAATACCTCTATATCTTGCCTCACACACATACAGCTGCAAAGCATGAACAACTATCCAGATTATATACACACATACTCATATGTGGCGCTGACTATGGAGGGATCTTTCAGCTAAGCCAACACTACACATACATACACTACCGTTCATTTTTGAAAGATGCTCACCAAAGCTGCATTTAATTGATCAAAAACGAAGTAAATAACAGTAATATTGTGAAATATTATTACAATTTAAATAGCTGATTTTATTTAATTATATTTTATTTTCATATATTTATTTTTGTGTATTACTGTGATGGCAAAGCTGAATTTTCAGCAGCCATTACTCCAGTCTTCAGTGTCACATGATTTGGTGCTCAAACAACATTTCTTATTATAACATTTCTTATTTATCAATGTTGAAAACAGTCGTGCTATATACATGGACCACTTTTTGCACAGTTTGCAATTACATTTTAAAAATGTTATATGTGCCACTAGTGTGACCAAATGTAAAAAGCAAAAAAAAAAACAAATTGTCATTGGTCAACAAAACAGATAGTCCCGCCCCAAATCCACACCATTGGTTACAATGAAATCCGTTACAAAACTCTGTAAAAGTTCTGTCATTTCTGGTTGAACTAGAAATTGAACTTATATTTTAAAGTTGAAAAGTTTTTACAGTGCACTGAGTACAGTGAGTACTGAGGCTTAAATGAAACCTACCCATTACTAACCTCTAAACCAGTTCTTTTTTTCCTCCAAAGGTTAGTTCCATTCTTTTCCAATCAGAAGAAACACTCCCTGACCCTTATTGAGAATTTCTGTTTTCCTTTCCATTTTTCCTTGAGATTTTGAAAAGGAAGCACATAAATGTAGCCTTGTGTCCTGGTCGCAATTTCCTGCTTTGTCAATTTTTTTCCATTTTTAACAAAACAGCTAGTCCGCTCATATTTTCCCCCTCCTATTTAAACTTCACACCCAGCACACACTAATAAGCCAAAAAGCAACATACAGCAACTGCACAAAGAGCTCTCCTAACAGAAAAGGCAGGCTTAAAATAGAATAAAAATGCTGTTATCCAGCTGTCCCCTTTAAATCACTCACAGCCACTGCGACCGCTTCAACAGAGACCTCAACCCGCCATTGCTTTTCTCAAGCTCAACAACTGAGATATCCATAAGCAGAATGCGTTTTTAAACTCTTTTCAGTATGCTCCCCTCTTCCTGACAGCGCACTGACTAGTGCCGTGCATTCCACTGCCGGTACAGACAGACCCTAACCCCAGACCCGAACACAGAGAGAGTGTAAAACAGTCCCAGAATTCATGCGGCAGTGAGTGGGACATACTCACATACAGGAAAAACACTCGTGCATTACACCCCTGATCGCACCAACTGAAAGACAGGGACAGACGGCGCGCTTGGCAAAACATATAACACTGAGCTTAACAGTTCTCAGGTTTTCTACTTTATGTAAATTTAGACGCGTTTGAAGGTTTCAAATATACCGTCTGCCAAAGCGATTACTTTTAACATTGGCAAGCCCCAGCGCAGTTTCTATGAAGCATTCTTTAACACTTCCCTTCTTAACAGCCATGTGCTCTAACGCAAAGTGCAGCTCCGGCCACAGCACAGAGGGGAGCATAAATTATCACTGATATTTAACGTGCTGCCTGGGAGGAGACGCATTTCAAACCAGCTGCCAAAATTAGTGGCATTTAGCTGTTTTGTAAATTGATCATGTGGGGCCTGATGCTGCCAGTAACAAACAACTAGATGAGCAAATCCCACAAAACCTCCAGGTCACATCTTACCTCTGAATCAGAAGAAAGAAATAAGAAACTAAATTTGTTGAAAAATCACACACAGAGTTACATATATACATATGCATACATGTACCTGGTATTCCCTACATTATGAGAACCAAATGTCCCCACGAATGTAGTAATACCAGTAAATTTTAACATTGTGGGGACATTTTCTTGGTCCCCATGAGGAAAACAGCTTATAAGTCATACAGAAGGAAGTGTTTTGAAAATCTAAAATAGCAGAAAGTTTTCTGTGAGGGGTAGGTTTAGGAGAAGGGGAATACAGTTTGGATATAAAAACCATTACGTCTATGGCAGTGGTTCCCAAACCTGTCCTGGAGGCCCCCCTGCCCTGCACATTTTGTATGTCTCCCTAATCAAACACACCTGATTCAACTCATAAGCTCATTAAAAGAAACTCCAGGACCTAAAATAGGTGTGTCAGATAAGGGAGACATACAAAATATGCAGGGCAAGGGGGTCCTCCAGGACAGGTTGGGAAAACCACGGTCTATGGAATGTCACGACAAAACAAAAATGGTAACCGTGTGTGTGTGTGTGTGTGGTGGTGTGTGTGTGTGTTAACACTGGGCTTCATTTTCGCAACAAAATGGTGGAAATGTAATCTGAAAAGAATTCTGTAAAATTCATCTTGATATGAAAAAAGTTTTCTGATCATCATAAACCACACTTTAACTGAAATTAACTTTAAAAGTATTTTAAAAGTTAATCTTTAGAAATTAATCTTTAAAGAAAGAACGAAGAAGAAAGAAAGAAAATAAGAAAGAAAGGACCGGTTTGTTGCAAAAGTTAATTTGCACAACAACAAAAAAATTGTATGTTATACCTATTCATTATAAAAAGAAGAACCCAATATTTACCTACCAAAATAGTATGTATATAATAACATTTTATTCGGGATTGTTTATAATTATATATTATAGATTATATGTTTTTTTTACCTACAGTGTATAGGGTTTGTATTTATTCTATTTCCTGAGTTCCTGGTAAGTATGTTGAAATTAAATTTTAAAAAAAATCAACACAGATATAGGATAGGATAGCTAGATAGGAATAGATGACTAGATAGATAGATAGATAGATAGATAGATTAGATCTATAATAACAATTATCATAAAATAATTACAAATAATAATGGGCAGGAATTCAAAATATAGAGAAAATGTAAGTCGGAATGTATGTTTCTGAAGTGATTCACCTTTATATGAAAACTGTTTTCTGATCATCAACAGAACGACATATCAAATGCCCTCCGCTCTCAGGAATCAAATACATCAAACAATAGAAGGATATAGTTCTCATAAAAAAACCACTTTCTGTCTATGGTCATTTTTCACTGCTTTAAAACACCTGCAAAATTTATAACGTATTCAACAGTTTTTATCTTGCTAAACTACTTCATACCTCATTCAAAAGAGCATCACTCTATGTATAAATTAAATCACAAACCAGTCTTGACACAGCATTTTCTTCACCTCTCAAGATAAACATGGCCAGTTGCTCTGCATAGCAACTGCTCTAGCAACAATATAAACAGCCTAGCACAAGAGCAAAAAATGAGTATTTCACTTCAAGGAAGTTTCTTAATAAGGAAAAAAAAAAGTGGATGAAGATACATCCCAGGCGCTCCCGACGAGTAGGGTCTAAATTTCTCTGTTCACAGACATTCCTGTCCTGGAATCATCAACACATATTCTCTTTAATCCTTAACTGGCCAAAATGTTCTTCCAACTACTCATTCAGCAAACCAAGCAGCACACAGCCACAGGCACGACAGCAGACGGGGAGAGGAGCGGTAAGACTTACTCTGCAATAAATCCACCGGCAGGCAGGAGAGCAGGGCTGCTTTCTGAAAGGCCCACAATCAGGCACCAGATAAATTGCATTTTGTGCAAGCTGCATTGTCTCTGCTTCTGTGTTCTGCTAATCTAATGTGTTCAACATGGTCTTGGTCACCTTGACTTTGGTTGCCATAGCGCTCCATACAAACACATCCCCACCCAGAAATGCACCAAATAAGGCCAAGCGAAAAATCTCATAATCAAAGAGGTGAAACGAGAGTGGAAAATGCTTCCAAATATACATGTGCTGCACTAAAGAGCGTATTAAAGCTGGAAATGCACTAAGATGATGATGAAGACTAATTATTCTAGGACAATAAACGCATTAAAGTGGGAGAATGTTTACGCATTCTCCGTAATCATTATTCATTTTTAATCAACAAAAGATAAATTTGAGTCGTTTAAGACGGAGGCCCTCTAAGCTGTATCAGGGCCAGCGTTGTTTGTTCTCAATATGACCTTTAAACACTTCGCTGAAACACAGAGGATTCAGCCAACGCGAAGGCGGCCGTCCTGTCTGGCAGCCGACCCCGGCAGATGCGACTTCTGAGGAGTTCAAAAGAATTCTGCATGGGGGCAAGGCTATTTACATAATCCTTCAGATATATTCCCCTGCAACCTAATCAAATTATTCACAAGTCTAGCCCCTAACCATGTAGACCCCGCGATACACAGCCCTTCCATTACCGTCCTCTCTCTTCCTTAATCATATCGAACCAAATCCAGTGTTGATTTTCCCTTTAGAATGGAAGGCAGTGGCGGAAAACAAAAGCTTTGCGATGTCTGACACACACAACAGTCTTTCCCCTCCAGGTCCATTTCTATTGCCATCACAAATTAGTCCTCCTTTATATTTGCTTTTCATCTGACACATTTAAAAGGAGAGAATATCAGCGGTAGGGTTAAACAAATTGCGCAGGGCGATACAAAGAAACAGATCATTTGCGTTCCATTGTGAGCCAAAGATCATAAATGAATCACTCGAAATAGTCTTTTTTTTTCCTTTCTGCGCTGAATTTGCGCATTAACTCGTCTAATCGACCGAATGACTTACATTGCGATAACCTGAAATGCCCCGCACTTGATTGGCTTGATCTATTTTCATTCACCTCCCCTGACACTAAAAACATCAAATGAGCCCTGTGTAAACAAAAGCACGAAAAGGCATAACATTTTTTTTTTTTTTTTTTTTTTTTTTTTTTAACATGCGACGCAATATGAAAACTTGTCCGAAACGATGGTCTCATTTAGGCTCTACAAATGCCTAATTCTGCACATTGCAATTACAGCTTTGTCTCAATAACAATAGGCCATCACCACAGTTACGGCTGGCACCTAAGGGGTTAAGCTGTCAGGCTCCATCAACAAAGTTTACATCATATGTGCGGTCAATTTTCAATGACTTCTTTTCCCATGTCGAAATAAACTATTTTATGTCTCCAAATATGCAGATCATTTTGCTTAATGAAAGATGCTTGACGTCTCCGATCCAATTAATATGCAAATGCAAGCAAGGATTTATTTGTGACATTCTGTATGGGTGAGAGAAAACAAAAAGGGCTCTTAACAGTTACACTAATTGCTGTGACTGATTGTCACATATCATCATTCACTCTGAATCTCCTAAATACCACATTTCAGATCAAATTCGTGCTTGCACTTTGTGAAGATTTATTTGCAAAGGGGTCGCATAGATCAGAGCGGGGGGCACTGAGCGGCAAGAGCGTCGGGATAAACAGTCCTCTCCCTATCTCCTTCTGTAACGCTCTCTGTTTCAGTCTGAATTGAACACAAAATGCTTGTTTCTTATTTCAAACACGATATACATTAGATGTATGTGGGTTTCCTGTATCCTAATGGTCAGTGTACTAATGCAGTTTGGCCTCTACTGGGAAAAAGCTTCAATAAGTGATGTATTTATTACTGTAAAAATAAAATCTCTAATGCAGCTTCACTATTAAAAACATTTAATGGACAGTGCAATATAATCTGCTGTTTGCATCATCCTATAGCTTTAATGCATGAAGCAATATACAATATACAGTGATTGACTTAAGACAAAAGATGTGGCCTTCCCACAAAGCCAGCTAAATAAAACTGCCAGTCCACTTTTAAAGCAACAGAACCCTATTATTTCACAAAACAAAAAAATGCAAAGGAAACAGTGCACCTCAATAGTCAATGAAAGGGTTAATCTGGTAATCCAACTGATAATATGTGTGCATTCAATGCAAACACCCTCAAGGATTCTACATTGAGTGGAAAAAGTAACAAATTAGTTCAGAATGATCAACTTGCAGCTCTTTTAGCATTGTTTTTTAAGCCAGCCTCAGTCTATAAAACTAACTAGCATGTAATTGGAAGATTGGAAATAATGGTCTTGAAAAAGACACTTTATCAATGGAGCAGCAGTGGCAGAGCTGTCAAGCTTAAGACATCGAACTGCCTCTGACAAATGACTTAACGGCACAAGATTGAGAGTATACTGTAACAAAAATGATTCAGATAAGAAAAAAACATTTTGATATTACCTAAATACAGCAAGATTAACCCTAAAACAAGGCTAAAGCCGCTTCTTGCTAAAATGGCTGTTGCATGACGGGGTGTGTGTGCTATAAAGATAATATCTTTCAGCTCACTATGTTCTTTCTCCTCTAAAGAGGTTGGAACAGACAAGGCAGCTATTTGAGGATGTAATCTCTCGCTCCTCTCCTTGAAGCAGCCCATAATGCTCCGCTGCACACTGCTTAGCAGTAAGCAGCCAGGGCAGATTGTAAACAGATCTCTCATGAATTGCGAGTTTAGCAGTTTTGCGCATGTCCAAACAAGCTGCTTCCGATAACGCCATTCTCTCCCCGACAAGGGCTGACAAAAATCAGTCACTTTGCTGCAAACATGTGATTTGAGAGCTGTCAGTCAATGTGATTGACGGCTTTAATACCCCCCAGGAGCTTAATAGGAGAAGACAAACCAAGCCCTGATATACAATGTTTGTTTGTAAATTAAATTCCTATTAAATGATTTCTAAGTGCTCTATATAGAATAAGGTACGTACACAGAAAAAGTGCATGTTACTCAACTTTTAAGACTCACAAATGAATGATATAACTGATAACTTATTTGAAAATACTGGTGACCCCGAATTTTGACCCAACTATCATTTAGCTGATCCTTAACGGAAGTCCTTATTGTATGCTTTAGATTGAGAGAGAGAGACGAGAAACATTTTTATCTCACAATGTGACTTTATATATTGCAACGGCAACATTATAATTTACAATGTGACCTAATATCTCAAATTTTTATACATCAAAATGTTTCATTATATATCCCAGGGGCAACTTTACAGGTACAATACAGTTCAAAAGCTTGGGGTCAGTACTTTTTAAAAGACACTAATATTTTTATTACTGTGCTTTTGAATGAATAAATGAAGCATTGGTGAGCATAAGAGACAAAAACATAAAAAAAATTGTACCAAACCTTATATCTCCCAATTGACTTTATGATCTCCCAATTGCAATGCTATTTCAATGGCAAAACTGTATATCTCACATTTACAACTTAGTGACTTTCTATCTCACAGTGTCCCTTTATATATCACAATATGACTTACTTTAAACTTCATTTTATGTTGCATTCTGAGGCAGAAACGGGTTTTCACAGCTAACCAATCTAAACAAACAGAAATGCTTGAAAGCATAATACATCACCGTGGAACATTCCAGAACTTTCCGTAGCTTCCATCTCGCTTCCCGCTAATTTGCGGCCACTGACTGGCTGTAATGAAGGCCTCATGCATTTTTACAGCAATGTCAGGCTAAGCACTGTCATGTATATATTAACCAGTGAGCTAAAAGCTTTGTTGTCCTGCAGGAAAATGCAAGTCATCAAGCATTAAGCACATATTAATTTTCAATGGACCAGCAATAATGGGAATGTTTTATGAACAGGAAATCACTGTGGTCTTATCCATCAACCGGCCCGCATCAAACAAGGTTGCACACCGTCACCCCCGGTGCCCTGCACACGGTCTTCTCGCCTTTCAGAAGACTGTCGTCAAATGTGAGCACGTCTGGATGCAACTTTTGGACATGTCACAGAGCTGCAAATCTGGCTCTGACCCTGTGATACAGTCCCGTGAAATGGTCTTCATTGGACATTTGAATGATGGTCGAGACTGTCTATGTGAGATTGAGGCAGCGGTTGTGTGAAAGGCAGATTGCTATGGCTTTTATGGCTAACTGCAGCATTCTTATACCAGGTAGCAGGTTTTCATTCTCCGGGCTTTTATTATGCCACATATAAAAAGCGTATTAGATGCGATGATGGGCACAGGCCTGCGCATCCTTCCAGACCCCTAAAAGCTTTTTTCAAAACAAATGCGGTAGGGCGAGAAAGTAGATCGGCCCAATTCCATTCTTTGCTAACTAACAGACTAGTGCACATCATGAAAAAGCGGAAAATCCTACAGTAAATTTGAAGCACAAGTAATCCGGTGCATTGGAGGATACTCTCCCTCTCTCTCTCACGTCTCGGCCAGAGTTTATTTCACCTCAGACAGAGGTGAAAATGGCTTTGGATTTTTTTTTCTTCTTTTAAACAAGACTCAAAGGGCAGGCAAAGCATTCTGGGGCCTAAAGCTGATGCCCTAGTGGCTCGGCCAGCCACTTTTCCAAGGCCTGCTACTTGATTAAATGCATAATCCACTACTCCCCATCCCCGATGATTTAGTGTGCCTTTAAATCAGCTTGCGCACACATAAAAACCTCAAATAAAAATCACCAAGAAAAACCATTGCACTCTAACTGTTCTATTAAAATGATACCCGGCCAGGCCTTTCTTCTCCGCAATACCGTTTATTCCACATGAATGCGTATCTTCATTTTTTTTTTCCTAGGTGTGCATATAAAATATTTAAAGTTTAAAATGTCAGCATTGAACATCAAATGCAGGAGTCTCTCATTAATCACCTAGGATGTAGGCTCCCTTTTAAGGTTATAACCCTTTGAAAGAGCAAAAATTACATTTCTGACCTTGAAGATGAGACAAACTCATAAAGGTAAAATAATTCACGCTTTAAAAGGAGGCAGTTATCTGCGCGCTCAAGTTGCTGCGCTGTGAGTTTCGGGAGGACACCAAACAACTTTCATTTTCATATTTACATCGAAGCTGTTCAGATTAATTCGAAATCAAATCGAGAAAAAAAAAAAAAGACCAAAACTGTGAGAAAACATCAAACAAAGAAATAGTGTAACTTTCAAATCCATGGGGCTCAGCTATCTGCACTGCATTGAATGTTGCTTTTTTTCATGGACTTTTATTAAATGGTGCATGACATTTCCATTACTCAAGGAAATTAAATTCGCTAATTTTCTTACAAGCCCGGTACGTCTGCTATTTTAAGGAGGTGCGCCGAACAGAACAATTGTTCCAACACCTACACAAAGAAAAGGGATTGTGAATCTACCTTTTGAAAAGAAAAAGTGAATTAAAGCCATAAAAGCAATTTGCTCTTTAATAAAACAAGTCTTGGTTTTGATCTTCAGCTAAACTGGCATTCGGCTAGGTATTAAGCCTGAAGCCACTTGCAATTATAAACCCAGGTGCCATGTTCCCGTTATGCAATTTACTTCCAAACTGCTTCTAATAACAATAAAAAGAAACAAATGTGATACATTTCAGGTGTTTTCCCTTAAAAGCAAGCAAAACACTTTCTAATCCATCTGAAGACTGAAAAAAATTCATTTTCAATCTCCAAATGTGTTTTTCTTTAGACAAAAGGCAATCACTATGAAGCTGTACTCAATATTTATCAACAGAAAATGTGATATTTAGTCTAAAACCCTCATGATTCAGAATTTAAAAACAAACAAATCCCTTAATGTGCTGCAGATCTGCAATGCGCTGCTTTTAAATCATTCCACATGTCAAAATGGAGCATCCCAGAAAACAAACATCACACCAAGACTTGGTGCTGTTTAAATGTTAGTTTCTAGAGCCAACAGTTTTCCTAAGGAGGGCCGAGGAGCATATGCGCACACAAGTGAGTCTTGGCTGGGCCAGTGGAAGTGACAGAGTCACTCTGAACCTGGCTCTTCTCCTCTGGAGATGAAAAGGCTGATTACTCTGCCTCTCTCTTGGGGAACCAGCAACATGTCTGACAGCATCATTGAAAAATAGACTGCTGAGCCCCTCTGGGTCTTATAAGGGCTCGCATTTAATGTAGAGGAGATTCACACTAAAAAGCAGGTAACTACAGTCTCTACGACTGCATCAATGAATACATTAAAGACTGCAAGGAGAGCAGCTTCCACTAAATGTTCAGTTTTCCAGGTTTAGGCTATCTGATAATGTGAGACCATAAACTAATTTAGTTAAGAATGATTAACCAACCAACGGCAAATTACTTGTGTTGACCTCAAAGGTGTAAAAAAGGCTTGATACACCACGATGCCTCAACCAATAGCAGACTGGGAAGAGTGTTCAGGAAACTTGTGTAAAAACAGTCAGTTTTTCGCAAATCTGCTAACAGTGCTACATAAATGACACACTCCACCTAAAAGTGTAGCATGTCTAACTGAAGAAACGTCCAACAAGCTGTAACATTTGTGGCCCTATAACAGTTTCTACAAGATCACGTTGCAGCAAAATTATCCTTACAAATCAAGCACAAAATGTACTTCAAAAACACTCAAAGTGTTTTACATCATATAATTCTGCCCTTCCTTGTGTAAATTTAAATGCACGTAATAGAGCTCAAACCAACAATGACCAACAAATAAAATGCCTGTATTGGAAAATAAAATTGCTATTACATATTAATTTAAAAATGTTAAATATAAAATCTACTAAAATTATAATATTCATTGTAATTTTTATTTTTTTATTAAATTGTAATTAATTTCATATTAATTATTAGATTAAACACCAGTCATTTTATGTTTTTCTATTATATAAGGTATACATAAATTTATATACAATAAAAAAGACATATTAATTAATTAATGAAACAGTATTGGTCTTGAAAGCATTTTAAACCAAAAGGCTGGATCCAAAAGGCTGGATAATATAAATATAAATGCAAAAAGAGGGTTGCTGTTGGAAGAAGCTATATAAAATGTATCTGTTGAGAAAAAGAGAATAATTGGTGCCGTATGAATCTTTATCCAGAGAGGTGTCATTATTAAACTAAGACACGCATTTCAATTCAGCAGTCATATCAGGGAGAACAAGGAACAAGACAAGATCAAGAAATCCTAATTATAATTACAAAATTACATAGGGTGCAACAAGGGTGCCTAGTTTAATGGTAATAATTAGAGACATAAAATTTTAATAGGAAATATGGCATTGTGTTGGTTTTGAGGCTTATGCCACTTTAAGGCCCAACTGCATATGTGTGTGTGTGGTTGAATGTTTAATGATGAGCACCGTGATTAAGACAGTTCACTTTGCACTACTGGCCCTCTACAGCAGCTCAGCCTGTATCACTGCCCTGAAAGAAAAAAAAAATCCCTATCCTGCAGCCAAACTGCCACACGTGCCCTTTTCCTGTCTCTCTTTATTACCCTGCCACGATCCTCTTAAGCAGACCTCTTCCCCAGCGCGATACCATATGTTTTCAGTTAAGAATAATTTATTTTTCTCTTCATTTAAGACATGGACTGGCTTAGCCAGAAGCATTACATTAAGCCCACTCTTCCACTCATTCATTTTCTTCTTGGTTTTTCTGTTTTGCTTTTGGCCATGTCTCTTTAAGGACTCCAAAGCTCCCTGTTGAAATGAATTTACAGCCACAACAAAACCAGCGCAGGATTTTAAGATCATTGTAAGTCATTTTAAGTTAATTCACTCCAGATTTCTACATTAACCTTTCAAAAAGAGTTCAGAGCGTAACTGAGTTGGGGTCAGTGTTGATGTAAAAACAGGTCATTCACGGGGGATTTTTCCGACCTCGTTGGTTTACAGTCAGCAGGAAAACTCTCGAAAATGCTCACATATATTTTTTAGCAATGCGCTGTTTGAGCCAAGTAAATAAAAAAAATTTTTAATGAAAATTTTGAAAGATTACAATTTTTTAATGAACATATAAACAAGAAAACAAACAATAAATTCTAATATCATTTTGACTTTAAATGCTTATTCTCAGCATCCTTTGCAGGCTTAATAAGCAATAATGTAAATAGCACGGTGATGGAATTATTCACATTGAAATGTCCCTGTTAGGTGTCACACCTGGGTCTGAGGTCTCCAGAGAGACTCCTATGCTGACAAACATCTTCCTATGACAGATTTCAGTCCCTGTTCAAGATATGCCACTCTCTGCATTTCCATGTAGCACAGCCCCTCCTGTGCTGAGACCGATGCTAATTGCATGTTTTTCTGCACTTCCCTGAGGTGCCACAGAAAAACATCAACATCACAAATCACACTGTAGTGTATGAGACTTGGCACTAATGTACTAATTGTTATACCATATTCCTTACTTATGGAACAGTACATTATGGAAAGCACTAAATGTTCAACACAATAACCAAGACAGGAAAAATAGACTTGTGTTTTCCTTTCAAAGGGATTTTTTTTGTGTGTGGGAGTGGGATGACTGTATGCCACAGAACTGTGAAACAGCTCTTTTACTCCTGAAAACCAGTCTGTGATCCTGTGAAGTCTAATTTAAGGTTACTTCAGGTACATCAGGGTTTCTTTTTGGAAGTATAGGATCAATGAATCAAAAGAACACACTCTGAGGTCAGAAACAAGTGTGCCTCTGTAACTGACCTTGTATAAAGGTCTTGTGCATATTGTTGATCTACCTTGATTGCCAACAAAGCCAACTCAATATTTAAGCAAACAAACAAACAAATAAATAAAACTCTTGACAACTTAAAAAATATAGATTGCGAGTCAGAAATTCCAAATTAAAATTTCTAAAAATAAAAACAGACCCAGTTAATCAACAAAACAAACAAACAAACACACCTAAATAAATAAAATAACGCAACAGCTTTTTTAGACGGAATAAATTACAATATTTAACAAATAGCAATTTCTAAGCTGGAATACTAAAACAAACTAACAAACAAACAATAAATAAATAAAACATGCTCTTGAAACTGGAAAAAAATGACCAAAGATTTAAACATGAGCATTTCTTGATTATAAAAAAATTAATGGAAAGAATGATGTGACAGCACCATGGCAAGGTCATGGCGTGGCAAAAAAAATAATAATAAAAAATTAATACCAGTAAAGTAAAGTAAAGTAAAATCAAATAAAATATTTTGCAAGTGTCAATATTTTGACACTACAATAACACTGCAGTTTAGTCTAGTTTAACTCCTCTTTCACCAGCTGAACTTTGGAGTAACAACTGCTGGAGTTAACATGATTTATGATTAACATGGTCTCTGTGAAGACTGAAGTCTGTAAAACCCCCTTTGGTCGTAATCTATGAAAACAGGAGATAAGCCCACCACACAGTTCATGTAATGAAGCTCACATCAAACACAAACAGACTGTTGTCTGAATATCCCCACCCAGAACAGGCTCTGTCTAAATCATCTGTCCATTACTGGGCCCAGACAGACCACATAAGACAGGTGGCTTTTTTCAATACGGAAGACCCTCATTTTCATGGTTTTTCGGTTTAAAAAATTAGCTTTATTGTGGTTTTTGGCATATTCTCTGTGGACTCTCTCGTGGACTATTAATGTAGTCATATTAATTTAAAGAGAGGCAAGTCTTGTAATGAAAAACTCACTCGAGAGACAGATTGGATGCTAGTGTGTAAATGACTGCAACAGCAAGTATGCCATTAGATTCATAGTTTGAACACAAATGATCCAAAAACAGAATCGACTGAGGCATGCTAAACCCCTACAAAATCATTACAGGCTTTAGGGTAGAAAGGAAAGCTGAGGTCTACAAATTAAGCTGTAAATTGTTAAATATCAGTAAAGGTGAGCTCTCCTTTCCAGCATAATTACTGCTGCCAATCCAGTGTGATTTTATAATTCCAAAATCCTGACACTTCACAAAGACACTATAATTGCCTTGTGCTGGCCTTTCGCTCACCGCAAAGGTCCATTAATTAATTTTTCTCAGGATCTGTCCTGAAACGTATTTCTGCTTATGAAACACAGCTCGTAGGGAGATGTGGAATTTTCCATGAAAATACAAAAAAACTGCCAGTCTCAGCAGCGGAGCGCTGCTAGCGCTTTCTGCTGGCTTTCAGAGGGGCCCAAGAATAGCCCCATGATTTGGTGCTAAATACACATTGGACATGCAAGAATTCAAAACATGAGGCAGTAGATCTACATTAGTCATCTCAAACAGAAACTTCCAACCAATCACATTTCACTGCTCGGATTCAATGACAGACCACAATCATTTATTTGTGATTCACTTCCATGAATTTAACATAAATGTAAAGATAATTCACAAACAAACAAATAAATTAATTAGTTAATTAAAAATGTTTTACTTGCAAAAAGCACAATACAGCACCATAAAAGCATTGTTTAAAAAAGAAAAGAAAAGAGAAAGGTCCATATGACCTGTGCACTATATTTCAAAATATATTATTAATTTTATTCAGCAAAGATGCAATACATTGATCAAAAGTGAGAGTAAATACTTTTGTTATGGAAACTTTCTATTTCAAATAAATGCTGTACTTTTTAACTTTCAAAGTCGTTTCAAATAATTTGGAAATAAATCTATCACGGTTTCCACAAAAATATTAATCAGCTCAACTGTTTTCAACATTGATAGAAATGATAAATGTTTCTTTAGCAGCAAATCAGCCAATTAGAATGATTTCTCAGCCTTGCCATCACAGGAACATTTTTAAAATACTTAAAAATAGAAACTGCATGGAGGACAAAAAGCACAGCTTAGACATTTTGATGATGATAGAATGTTCAGTTTTGGATGAACTGTCCATTTAACATTTCAAATTTTAAAAAAAAATCTCCCATTGTCACTGATACAATGTTGGCCATCTGAAATCTAAACGACAACAATTATAGTGATATTTGCATATGAAATTAATTGATTGACATCCTCGCCTTTGTACTTACAGTACGCCATTCTATTGTGTCCTTACGAACACTGGGAATGTATTGGATAATACAACCAGCATATTAGAATGAATAAATACAATGGTAAATGTTTGGCATGTAGAATTAAGTACGTATTTCTGTGTACACATGCAGCTGAGGATTGAGTCTGTGTAATGGGAACGAGGGAAAGGGACGGAACAGGGAGAGGGAAAAGAGTAAAGAGGGTCACTTCACGCATGGCAGTTGTTTGTTCACATCATTTGCCATGAAACACTTCCAATGAGGACAGCACTTCAACAGAGTGGCCCAAGAAAAATTGTTTGACTTCTTGACTGAGAAGACTTTCATCAAACACTGCCGCTAACTGCAAAGACAGTCACATTAAATACAATACAAGATCCCAAAATCCCTGTAGAACACCCAAAGCTCGGGGCTTAAAAACTCACTCGTGACTTCTTATCTTTATTCACTGTTGAGTGGGAAAATGAAGAAAATAAATTCTAGCGTCTGCCTGCATATTCTGATCGAGCTCCAATTATGAGCTGAAACAACTGGATTTTAGAGGATGCATGCATGTCGACTTTTCAGAGCATTAGATGGATTTTACAAAGCACCCCTAGAAAAGCATTTCATTAAGTGCATCTTTCTTCCTTCCGCTTTTGCTTTTTTTATTGTGTTTATATGCGTTTCGTATAAAGCTGTGCGACGTATAAATATCAGAGAATTACAGCGAACGCAGAGGCAGGAAGAGCAATGAGATGAAGGGAGAAAAAGAAGGGTTGAAATGGCATCCTCTCTAAACTTAATGAAACAGCATCCTTTACATTTTTTTTTTTTAAGTAATTATAATAAAGATGGAAAAACATAATAAAGGCCTCCCAACCCCCACCTGCTAACAGTAATTATAATAGACTCAACAATAAATGGTAAAGCAGCACAGAGCTGCATCTTGGGAATTCTCTGGGGTCTGTGGATTAGCTTGAAAAGCCTGAATGATTAAAATACACTAATTAAAATTTTGTGTTCCTTGGTAACTCGTCTTCCTGGGCCTCTTGCGCTGGTAAAATGGGAATAAATGTGACAAAAGCAAATACTGCTTCAGACTCTAGTAAGTAAACAAGTATAATCCAGTTTTCATAGGTGTGTTTCCATTACATATTTCACAAAAACTAATGTTCTTCAAACGCAAATTATTTGTCAATGGAATAGTTCAGACAAAAATGAAAATTCTGTTATCATTTACTTACACTCTTCATGTCTTTTGAAGCCCATCTGACATTCTTTCTTCTGCTGAATGTAGAAAGATGTTAAGAAGAAGATCTGCACTTTTCTATACAAAGAACATTTTCAAGGCAAGATTTTTAGTAAATAAATTAAACTTCAGTCTGTTTTCAGTCTGAATGGCTTCAGAAGACTCACAAAATAGCAAACAAGTCATATGGATCACTTTTATGTTACTATATTGGCCTTTTTGGAGCTTGATTGGCCCAGTCTCCATTCACTTCATTATGGAGAAAAGAAGCAGCAGGACAATCTGGCTACCTTCTCCTTTGGGGTTTCAAACATAAACTAAAGTCAAAAAGGGTTGGATTGGAACAATAGCATAATAATACTAAACAGATTTTCATTTTTTCTGATGAACATTTTCAGTTTAATCAACACAAAATCAGTCTCAAATCAATTATAAAGGAAAGTCTTACCGGGTATGGCAGCGGACTCTTTTTTTTTTTTTTTTTTTTTTCTTGTTTGCAAATACCAGACATCTAGGCAGGAAATTACTACTTTTCAAAACAGTGAATGAGCAAATGATCCAAGCATATGCATAGTATAAGTGCATCTCTCGAATATTCAAGTGACCTTGCCTTTACTCAATAGCAGTGACCGGTTTCTAACATGAAACTGCATTGATAGTCCTTTGAAACAATCCAAACTAAAGTGAAAACCCTGTTAAATCTCACAAGTAATGTGCAGCAAGAGTTTTTTGCATGTTTTGACACATATGGAGAGAATGTCAGGCATAAAGAACAACAGCATTTGATCAAAGAGCAAAACGTAGCAGTAGTAATTAAGCTGTAGCCACTTCATTCAAACAAGAACAGATCTCCTCGGCTCGCTTGTCTCTCAGTACTGGGCTTCAGTAGTAAAGATAGGGCATGAGATCGGTCACGCTGGAAATCTAACGTGTCACCGGTGTGGTGAGGAACAGGCTTTTAAAGGGGCCGCGTTTTTCGAGGGGGGTCCTGGGAGGCCATCGCCTCTTTCCTTTCGCAATATGCTGTCTCTGTGAATGATGGTAATCGCTTGTTTGCTGTCAGCAGGAACAATGGAGCAGGGGAAGATGTCTTTAACCCCCCCTTCCCAATCCCCGCTCACTTTGAGACATGGATATGGCAAGTCAATCCCTTGGTAAAATCACACGTAATCAAACAGAACAGAAATATCAAGGGTGTTAAGTACAAGTCAGGGTTACTCTTGACAGCTGCGTTCAATGCTTCGGGAAATTCAGCGAAATCTCTTGTAAAGAGAATGAACTGGCCCCTCTTGGAAATTCAGCGAAAATCTCTTGTAACGGAATATGTTCTTGTGATCAGGTTAAAACCCAGCTAGAGGATGTGTACACACAAGCTTAATGGGAAAATATGCTAATACCAATACAGTATTTATCCTTTACTAAAACAATGTTAACTTTGGTTTAGCTGGATAAACAATGCTGACAGAGCTTGTTGAGAATGTGGAGGAAAGAGAGGAAAACCAAAGCTAATTATGAGGTTAAGAAAAGTAGAGTTGGTCTGGCTGTTGGTTCTCGGCCAGCAAGGCTTCGGAGTCAAACTACAGCTGTGTCTGAACATGTGGATACACTGTGAAAAATCACTGTTTAAAAGAAATATAATAATAATAATAATAATAAAAAAAAAAAAAAATGTTGTCACTGGGCGGGTACCCTTTCAAAAAGGTACACCGTTGTACCTTAAAGGTTAAATTTTAGTACTTTAAACATATTAGTAATTAAATTGTACATAATAGTAACTTCTGAAATGTATAATAATGATAATAATAATAATTATTATTTTATTCTATTATTTTATCAATTGAATTATTTTGTAATACTAAGGCACAATGATCTTTAAAAGTAGTTTTGCCAAGAAAGCAATGTGCATTATCTTAGGGGCAGTGTGGCCTAATGGTTAGAGAAGGTGAAATTGTAACCAAAGGTCAATGGGTTAGGGAGGTCTCGGTTTCGACCAGCGATGTAGGTGGGAGAAGGTGAATGGGACCATCAATACCATGACTGAGGTGAGAGACCCTTGAGCAAGGCACTGAACCCCCAACTGCTCCCTGGGTACCGCAGCAAAAAATGGCTGTCCACTGCTCCGTGCGTGTGCGTGCGGTGCGTTGCGTGCATGTGTGTGTGTGCAGTGGATGGCAGAGCCACAAATTCTGGTAGGGGACACATACTTGGCACAGTCAGGTCCCAGTCAACATTACAAGAGGTTTTACTTATCTTAAACCTACTATATTATAAAAATTAGATGTACAGAAAAATAAACCATTTAAGATAAATGTGAAAGGTTCTTATTTATGTACATTTTTAATTAAGTCAATTTGAAAAATTAATTCAGACTAATATTGTCTTTTTTTCAGGTGTATCGCTTGTATAGAAAATATATGCTAAATAATATAAAGGGCTGCGTCAAATAGCCGTCACATAACAGCTTTTGTTTTGGATATATTGCCCAGAAATTGTCATTTAAGACCATTTATGCCATGAGATATAATAATAATATAATAATGCATAATAATGCAAGAAGGCCTACACTTACAAATGACAACAAACATTACATTTTTAAGAATATTAAGGACATGGAAATTAAGTATCAAAATATTATATACCTTAAAAAACCTGAATAAATAATAAATAAACATTTTCTAACAAAAAGTGCAAAGTAAAAAAAAAAAGAAAAGTGCACTTTTATGGAGATTTTTCCATCTACAGATTTTTCCCTGACCTTCTTTTTTCTCTAAATGAAGGGTGCACACTATTGCTGAAAAAAACACAATCACTACTATGCCCGGTTATGCATAAAGGCACAGATCCCTAAACAAGGCCATATTTGCAGATGAAACTTTGTTTGTAGATGCATTTTTTAAAATTTGAACTAGCACCAACTACACCACTTTATGTACAAGAAGCTGCAAAAAGGGGACAAATGCAAAAAAAAAACATGGTGACATAAATTTTTATGTAAATATATATTGCGTCACCAAAAATGATTGAGGTCATGTACATATATTGTGCGATAAGTCGATATATTGATTATTGCGACAGGCCTACTTACAAATAAGCAAACTTATATTTGAAAATTTATTTTTGCTAAGAAGCAATGATGCATGTTTTTCTTGTTTATACCAGAAATGTATACTTATAAATTAGTACTTATGAAAAATTGTTAGTGGTGTAAAAAAAAAAAATGAAATCGAGATATATTAGATAATTAATCTTGTTTTAAGGATGACTATAGTAGAAAAAAAGACAAATATTTGCTTGTATAACAATTGATGATAAAAAATACTCAAAATGCCTGCTTATATATTTAAACATAAGCAGGAATATATATAAAAAAAATCAATTTAATTCAAAATATATTCTCTTAAAACTCTTACCTTATGCACATTTGTCAAGTAAATGCATCTTGTTTAGGGAAGATTTTAGAAGATTTTTAAAAAGACAAAAACTGTTTAAAAATAAATACTTTTTTTTGCTGTGTGATATCTGCTTGTATAACAATTGATGCTATTAAACAATTCATGCAATTAAAATTCCTGCTAAAAAGATTCAAAATGCCTGCTTATAAATTGAATTACCTTTTCATTTAACCAGAGCTTAGAAGCCAATGACCTAGTATTTTGTCTCTATGGAGCAATGAGGGAGGGGGGTTAGAGGCTGCAGGCATGAGTGGGCATAGGAGACGGGCCAGACTGGCACGAGACTCGTGCCCATTTACTCCTCACCAATGGGCATGCTCCGTGCGAAGCATGCTGGTGGCCTCAGTCTTGAGAGCAAATTAGATCCACTTCATTAAAATATTCCAGCCAGGAACAAAAGGATGAGGGGTGGAGGAGATGTGCTAGAGATATGCGCCTGATATACATGCAGGCCAGGCGAGATCCATGCACATCTGACAATCAGATTGCCTGACTTGGAGAAAAAGATACACAGCCCAAAAGGGAAAACTTAATCAGATATAGATGTAAAGTCAACGCATTGGATTATACGCTGTGTGTGTGCGAGCGACAGAGAGAAAGAGCAGGGTGAAAAATGTCAGAGGGCATATTTGTTGTACCGCATCCCTTTTGTAGAGGTGCTATAATGTGTATGTGCCCTTTGTTCGCTAAAAACCTCAACATGACTCTCGGTTATAAAAACTTCTGCCTCATTGCAATTATACAAAAGAAAATGAACACTTTTA